>LPNX010730726.1:0-149619 GCA_001517045.1 Pseudotsuga menziesii | reverse complement strand
TATGTCCACAGTGTCGTCAAACCGACGAGGTCTCACAATCAAACAAATACAACATATAATAGTAGTTCAGGTAGAAATGTCAAAACGGGGTGTTACATATGGTGCAAGTCATTGAATAGAAACAAAGCTAACTCAGGTGGATTTTGGACAAATTCTAAAGGGTTTAAAGTAGAGGTATAAAATAAGGCCAAAATCCATGATTTGGGTGTGCGTTTTTGCGATTTTGGAAAATTTGCATGCCACAAAAGTGAGCAAAGAATTCAAATCTAGAAAATATTGTGATTTCAACATTCTATCTAATCAACAAATTGAACATATTTTCTTCAAGGAATTGTTTTCAAGAATGCTTAGTTTGTGAGATAATATTTTTCGCCAAAAATACTAAGTATGGAAGAATTGCAAAAAGGGAAGTTTAGAATTTTACATTTATGCAAAAAATGACTTGAGAATCAGATAAAGCACTAGAAGGTTTCAAATTTATCATAATCATATTTTATATTAGCATTTGATAATAAAAAAACTGGGTTTTTCCATATTTTATTCTACAGGTCTCCAAAGTTGGTCTGTGAGATTCAATGAAGCTACAAGAAAAGTGCATAATTGGGAAAAATTGTGGATTTTGAAGGACTATAATTTTCAATGGTAAGATCAAAATTGAGTGTGGTTATTTCTCCATAAACTGCCATGGATTTTCCACTGGAACATTTCATCACAACAAATATTACAACTTAGTTCTTTTTATTAGATTATTTCCACTTAAGGATAAATAATTAGAACTATAAGAAAAATAAATAGAGAAAAAAATACAATCCACACAAATAAGACAAGATTTTCCCTGAGAAAACTAACTCTAGGGAAAAACCTAGCTAGAAATGAGGACTATGCCTTGTTCTTCATATAAAATAAAAATACAAAGGAAATGGTACTATCTATGGAGTTGTTGGCCTTTTTCTCTTCCTTGTCTCAACCCACGGTTCAACAACAACACCATACCAACAAGACACCACAAGACATCGGCCTAACAAAGAAAGATCAGTCGGCAACACTCGCGAGGAAGGTACAGTCTCACCCGAGATATATTAATGGGTAACTTTGAGAACCATGTTTACCTAGTTGGTGAGGGATTACAGTCCCTTGGCATGCGACCAAGGCGCTCGACAAAGGCGATAGGGTGATGGGGTCTGTCACAGCGTGACCGAACACAACTGTATGTCGGCGCACATGTGACACAACCTTGTCCTTACTCTCTATAACTGGTGCAACTTGTGCAACATAGGTGATTAATTACGCTTAACAGATAGTGCTCGACTTCTAGTTTAACTTAGCAGTTTCACCATGAACTCATACATAACATTCCAGTAATGATTTAAAGATTCATTCATTCACTAATTAATAAGATGGTGGCATACATTCAACAGTAACTCATCAATATACAGTAAGCAATTACTTGGCATTCACATAAACATTCAACAGTCATCAATCATTCAACACAGGAAATAACGTGGAAACCCATTTGGGAAAAAACACCAAGGTGCTCTTCATCTGGCATGAGAAATTGTGTATAGCACCTTGAAGTTTGCGATATGCAGACTGTTCTTAAGATATGTCTTTCTGAGTCAATCTTCTTTCTCTCATGCTCTTTGGTTGATTCTTCTATCTACTCCTATTGATCTGAACATAGCCTGGATCAAATCGTCTACCTTTACTATCTGTGCACTCAGCTACAGATTACTTCTCCTACTAGCGGTCTGCGCACACAACTGCAAGATCTATGTCTCAACAGCCTTCTATTGCTACCAAACTCTTCTCTGAGCCTTCTTTCCTACTAACCCTAACTTTATTAACAAAACTGAGTAACTTGGCGAATGAACAACCCACCAACCAACAACAACCGTGAAAATAATAACAACAATGACCAACCCCTACACAGAGTGGGTTAGTCCTATTTATAACTTCTACAGGACCATGCAAGGTTGACTACATACTGCTCATCTATTGCAGGTCGTAATCAGCCGTAAAAAATGGTTACAAGCTGTCATATACTAACACAAGTCACTAACGGCCTGAATTACATATATTCCTTTGTACGTGCAATGTCCATTGGCTTATGCTGAATTTAGCATCCACAATCTTCTTGACCTGTTGCTTTCTAGCCATTTCCTGCTTGCACTCTTGCAAGATCGCTTTTCCTCCATTGTGCGCATGTTCTATCTTTCTGCGTTGGTTCCTCTACTTCCTTCTTGACCTACTCTCCCCTTCTGTCATGCACATGATTTTCCTTCCTTACTTGCACATCAGCTTCTTCCTTGCGCACTTTTCCTGGCCCAACAGGACACCAACATTCACATGTGTCTCATCCCGGGCCACTAAGAAAAAAGGGAAGTCTTCATAAAATTTCCTACTACAAAACTATAGTTTCTCCCAACCACTTATGTTTCTAGTGTAGGCTCAGGCTACCCGGGAGGACTAACCTTGTCTTGAAATTCCTTCGCCATCAATTGCACTCTAGCAACTTCCATTGTTACCTCTTCTACTTGTGTGACCAACTTCTTCACTTTTTTAGAACTGATATGTTTCGACGGACCTGCTTCTATTGACTGCGTAATGGTTTGAAGTTTTTGCTGTAGTGGCTGAATAAGGCCTATGAGCTACACTGTCTCTGACTGGTGCGCTTCCACTTTTGCCTCCCTTTTCTGATCTTGATCATGGAGATCTTGGAATTCCTATTGTAGCTACTTGATCTCTACCATCTATATAACCTTCTCTTGAAACGACAAATTCTTCATTTCTGCCTTTTCCATAGTAATTTTCTCCTTCACTTATCCTTCCAGCAGCCTCAGACACTACTCTTCTTCTCTCCTCGTGCATCTTAGGAGGTGTGCTTAGTACCTGCCTTGCCTGCAGCTCCTCAACTTGCTTCTTCATTTCTGCTATGATCTGCACCAGTCGAGAAACCTTGGCTGCTGAGCCTTCATCTTCCTGGCCTTCTTCAGGTGGGAATTCTGCGATTGCACTTTTAATGGTTTAAGCTAATGTAGCATGACTGTCCTTGCACGCCTTAATCTCTTGCCCTTTCTCCTTTAGGATGGCCTTGCGTTGCATGGCCTTCCTTTGTTGTTTTGTTTCCTGATAGGTAACACCATTCTCCCACAGCCGTATTTCTGTCACAACTTCCTGTTGTATCTCATAGACTCCTCCCAATGAAAGCTTGGAGAATTCAATCTGAAATGTGGCAAAATACTTGACCCGGATCATCAAATGCACTTGTTTTTGTCCTTGTCTCGATTGCACACCCGTATATTTGTACTTTAATTGGCGACACTAGTTCTGTCCCATTACTAGCGGGGCATTGGGATCCATGCCATATGTCTCAACCTCGATAGTGGATTTGATGTCGTTAATGGCCTCAATAATCTTATTGAGGTTCCCTGCAACTTGGCTAGCATCATTTACCTGATGTGTATTCAGAGCTTCGAGGCTTTTCCTGGTGACCTCGGCTACAACATTTGCTAGTTCCAGAACATCGTCTTCAGTGAACATGTTCATGTTAGCCTCTCTATCAGGTTTTCTCTTCTTGCGTTATGGCCCTTGTTGTTGTTGTTGTTCCTTCCAGTGGTCATGGGTCTCCTCATCAGTAGGCATATGCTGGTCATCACTTCGATGGGATCCACCATCGCCACTGTTATCATCATTACTTTGATCGTCGCCTTCATTTTTTCCTTAACCATTTCCTTGGCCAATTCCAGTATCAACGCCCACTCTAGTGTTTCCACCTTGGTTAGCTGGTGGGTCTTCTTGTTTTTTCTCTTCAGGTAGCGGCTTTGCCAGTGGGTCGCGCCATTCCTCAGGCCACTCTGCGACAATGGTGTCCACTTCATTGTCAGGAATCATGAACCCTTCCTGGTGGACTTGCTTAGATGGGTCCTTCTTCGGCTCCAAAATCATGTTATGCGCTTTCTCCTAAAAATTTATGAAAGAAGCATACCTGTGGACCATTGCTATCTGGATTTTGTGAGATGGCCTGATAACATCATGTAGCGCCTTAGCATGCAGAGAGAACTCGATGTTACTATCCATATGGAAGATATTGTTTTTCTTGTCCTCCCACATGTTTTGGTACTTTGCACCTATGGAAGGTAGTGGGATGTCCATTAGCTCGTAGTATAGTGGGTTAGCCAACAAGGTGAACAATATCAGTATGAGCAACCAAGAGTAGTGAAAATTGTATTATGAGTCCTCCTGCGCCTGCTCTGTGTCATCGATTAGTTCGTTCAACAAGAAATGTGACCAGTTGAAATTTAATCCTTGTGAGCATAGCTCTACCAACTCTATCACTCCAGTGGTGCATTCATTGGGCCTCATCTTGTGCAATACCTTACACGATAGGATCCTTGCAGCGAACCCCATGCTAGATTCTTTGATATGGGGAATAGATAACCCCCTTCCTGTGCAGTGTAGACTATACTTCTGCTTCATCTTAGTGGTATCCCTACCTTGGAGCAAATATGACACGGTATCGTGACCTTTCTTCGGTAGTCCTGTGATCGACAAAATCAGCTCGACGTCGACCGGGTATGGTCGATCAAGCCACAAGAACCCTCTATGGAAACAGACCAGGATCTGTTTCACATATGTGTTGACTAGCAAGCTATGGAAAAAGTGGGGCATGAATATAAAGTGCATCAATCCTGCTTGCTCGACGCTGGTAGCCCACTTCATTGATTTTAGAACCTTGGGATCTCTTAGTCTAGCTTGAACTGTGACCATGAACTTATTCCTTTCCAACCCCAGTTTCAAGCAAGTATTATAATCCTCAAATGCCAACTTGGAGAGATTTGGAAGTATGTCCATGAGAAGGGGTACACACTCGGGGATTCGCGGTGCTACCAAAAATGCATTGGCTTTAGTGGGGAGAGTCACTAGCTCTGCCTCGGCTCTCCTCAGCCGAACATAGTGTGGGAAGATTTCATCTTTCTCCTCAGTACTTAGGTCTTTGCGAGGTGGGGAGTCCTTGTCCATCAGCTCTTCCTCGAGGACATCCTCCTCCATCAGTGCTTTCCTAGCATCATCCACAGCGGCCTTGGCCTTGCGTTTCCTGGATAGTGGTGGTGTAGACAACTCTCCAACCATTCTCTCCCCGGCTTGTCTCTGCTCCATGATAGGTCGTGCGGGTGCAGTGGGCGGGTTCTGAATAGAATTCGGCACAGGGAATGAACCAAGGGGTTGAACAGGGGCTGATCCAAGGGGTCGAACAAGGCCCAAACTAGGGGATCAAATAAAGGTTGAACCAGGGGGTTAAACAAATCCTGAACCAGGGGGTCGAACTAGGGGGTTAAACAAATCCTAAACCAGGGGGTCGAACAGGGCTTGGAGTAGGCGCATGATGCTTTATCGTTTGCAACATTGGGTCACGTTCATATTCTCTCTCTAGTTGTTGTACTTTGGGTGGTTGAATCTCTTCCTCAATCGGACAGCTCAGATTGATAGTTGCACTGGATAAATCACTTGCACTGGAGATCTCTATTACCATGGGTGTGGGCACACTCTGTGATAGGCTTCGGCTCTGCAATTATCAGCTCTGGTTCTCTTGTCTCTCTCTCTATGTGTAAAATATTGTTTCATGGAGAAGCCTTGTATTTATACCTGTCTATGCATCTTGCAGTTGTCATATGATGGGAGATTGAGGTCTAATCCATCACATGGGCTTCCTGGCCAACGTGTTTCTTCATTACTTAAGAACTTGAGTACTGCGTTGTACCTGTCAGAACAGTTATGGAAGTTATGCCAAGGATGGCTGATGGGACCAAAAAGCATGTCATCATTCTCCTCATATATCATCGAATTAATGACACTTAGATGTCATAACTGCCTTAATCTTTGTCAGATATTCGCACTTTAATGTTGACCAGCCTGTCATTTCTACATTTTGCAGTACCTTCCACCTTTTCCTGCGTTTCTTTCTTTTTCATGTGCTTTGTGCTGGTTCCACCATATACATACGATAGAACAATTTATGTATTTTAGCTGCCCTTTTTTTTCCATCCACAACATGATTCTATCTAGGTATGTTATGACCATCATAGTATGGTTTCAGGCAACTGTCATTCACCATACTCGTGACATATGTACCATCCAGTTTTTGTAATTTTACTCTGTTGGAATTAGTGATATGCGTGATTGTGTGTGGCCCTAGCCAATGTGTTTTCAACTTTCCTGGATGTTTAAAAAAATTGTTGTCATATAGCAACACAAGTCCTTCAAGTTTGAATGGTTTGACTCAGATATGGTGATCATACCATGCTTTATGTTGCTGCTTCTAAACTATCTGATGAAATCCTATGACAAAGCATTCCTCTTCCATATGAACAAGTTGTGTCAACCTTTGTTCAACAACATCCCCGTTGGTCATATCTGTCAGCGCAGTGATGCGAAGGCTCAGCACAATGCACTCCATTGGCACAACAACTTCCTGTCCATATACTAGTTTGAATGGGTTGTGCCCTATCAGTCGCTTGCAAGTTGTGCAATACACCCATAGCATAGCTAAGACTTTTTGATCCCAGTCATCATGGCACACATTGCATACCTTGGTCAATGCATTCTCCAAAATATTGTTGAAAGCTTCGACCGTTCCATTCGCCTAAGGATGATAGGGTGTCGTATTCTTATGATGGATCTAAAACTCTATAGTTAGCTCAGCAATCATTTTGTTAACAAAATGCGTACCTTGGTCACTTAGTAGTATCTTTGGACAGCCAAATCTGGTGACTACATTTTCAAACAAAAACTTTGCTGCAGTCACAGCGATACAATCTTTAACAAGCGTAGCTTCATCCCATCTGGTTAAATAGTCTATCATAGTGATAATGTAGCGCGCATTAGTTCTCTTTCCTGGTAGACTAATCGGTCCAACAAAATCAATTGCCCATTTGACTAATGCTTGAAGGGTTATCTGTGGCGCAAGTGGCATCTCATCGCAGCATGGCAGTTTTCCTGTTCTCTGGCAGATATCATAGCGCCTGCATAATCTTTTAGTATCCATGTGTATGGTTGGCCACCATAGTCCTTCCTGCAATATCTTGCGCACATTTTATTTTCCTGTGTAGTGTCCTCCTGCCACACCAACATGTGATTTGCTCATTACCCAAGGTCGTTCATAATAAAAAACACAGCGGTGTAGTATTTCATCCACACCCAATTTATATAGATGTCCCACAATTAATGTATAATCGACAGCTTTGACAACAAAATGTTTCTTCTGATTAGTTGGCATTCCTTCTAGTGCATAGCCTGTGCTCAAAAAGTGAATGATGGCGTTAAACTCATGGTTCTTATCATCCATCATGTGGATCGCAAATATTTGCATGTCAGGAAAATGATCTTCCAGGCTAGTTAACTCTTCACCACTTTCTATCCTTGATAGGTGGTCTGGACTGACATTCAGTCAACCAGGTTTGACAATGACCACAAAATAAAATTCTTGAAACAGGAGAAGCCATCTACAGATCTTCCCCCCCAACACTGTCTTGCTGACTAGGTACTTAAGCGTTGAATGGTTAGTGTACATCCGAAAATGGCCACCCAACAAATAGTGTCTGAACTTTTGAAGTGTGTAGAAAATGGTGAGGCCTTCTCTTTCCATCGTCATGTAGTTCTTTTCTATTTTTGATAGTTTTATGCTTGCAAAAGCAATAGGGTGGTCTAGCACACCCTCTCCTGGTTGCATCAATATTATGCCAAGCACAACAGATGACACATTGACATGAACATGGAACTCCTTCTTCTAGTCGGGGAACACAAGTATTTGCGCAGTGGCCATCTTGTTCTTTAATTTGTCTAAGCTTTCCTGGAAAGATGGAGTCCACTGAAACTTTGCATCCTTTTTCAACAATTTATCCATTGGTGTGGTGATCTTTGCATATCCTCTGATGAACTTTCTATAGTAGCCCATGTGTCCTATCACTGATCTTAGTTGCATGACTGATGTAGGTGGTGGTAAGTCGAGGATAATCACAATTTTTGCTGGGTCGACCAAAATACCATTGCGACACATGACATGACCCAATAGAACACCAAACGATGCACAAAAAATACATTTCTTAGAATTAAGCGTGATCTGATACTACTGAGAACGGGAAAGCATCATGCGTAGACTCTCAATATGGTCTCTTACTAGACCAAACATAGTCCAATCATCAAAGTAGACCTCAAGAAATTTATGAATAAAATATTTAAAAGTAGAGACTACTATTCTAGAAAAAATAGCAGGTGCATTCTTAAGTCCAAAAGGCATTACCATATACTGGTAGCATCCCCATTCAGTGATGAAGGTTTTTTTGTGGCGATCCTCCTTTGTGATTCTAACTTGGTGGTAGCCAGAGAAGCCATATGTGAATGAATACATCTCTTGTCCTCCAACGCTTTCAAGCACTTCATCTGTAAATGGTGTTGGGAATGGATCGTGTAAGCATGCACCGTTTAGCTTTATCAGGTCGACACATATTTTGACTTCACTTGTTGTTTTCTTATCTTGGATTACTACAGGGTTGATCCATTCTGACTCCTCAATAGGCTCAATGATTCCTGCATCAAGCATGCGATCCAATTATGCTTTTAACTTTTCTTTGTACCTTGGATTCAACCTATAAGGTATCTATTTATTGGGTTTAGCATCTATTTGCAGGGGTATTTTCATCTCCCCTAGATCTCCTACTATCCCCTTCATCTCCGAAAATTTGGTAGGGAATAGGTCCTGGTACTCATGCAGCAAATATGCAATCTTCGCGACTGTCTCTTCATCCCAATAATCTCCTATATTGATGAACTTTGGGTTCTCCGATGACCCAATGTTTACTTTCTTGATTTTCAATGGCTTAAGGAATTGGTCACTTGAAATACTACTTCCTTCTACTGTGCGGGTGCCTTCGAATTCCGATATTTTTATGTTAGACAGATCATGATCTAGGTCTCCAGCCATATTGTAGCAAGCCATCCATTATTGAATGGTCACACTGCACTGGTGAGAATTGGCCTCTTCAATAGGGATTTCAGAAAATACCTTCTCCTTTATCATTTGAAGCACAAAATCAACTGTAGTTTTCTCATCAGCAAATTCAAATGTGTGTGCGAATTGCTTAGCGAACCCTTCCCAATCCTGGGTTCCTTTTCGCAATTCCATAAATACATACTAGGTTCTAGGTGTCATTTCCAATGTATGTATGAAATGATGGACCCATTCCTGTCGCAGGTACTCTGCAAATACCGTGTGATAGTGGTTAACATGTTCAACATGGTTCTCTAGTCTTGAATACTTGTGATTCACGAGAGTGACCTCTTCACCGAGTTTGACTTGCATTAATCTTTTGCACTATGTCCAATCTATTATAGACTGCTTGTGTGCACCCCACCATCTAGAGGGTGCATATTTTATCACATGGTCTAGTGCAGACAAGTGTTGTGATTCTATTACAAGTCCTTCAAACTCAGTTAAGAAGGTCGCAAGGTTAGGTAAACCCTCATAGGTGGGTAACTCTCTTAACTGATTCTACACCCATCGTATAGACCTTGTAACTCTTGCACATCTCCTCATAGAGACCTCATGTAGTTTGTTTTGTGAATTTTCTAAAGCTTCCCCTAAGTCATATGTGTAGGAACTAGCACTCTTCCAACTCAGGTTTCCATCCGATGTTGGATTGATGTAGTCTTCTTACATGGTAGTGACATTGTAGATCTGGTCGAGATAGTCAACCTATACCTCATTGTATACATGCTCAACATATCTCTGTCCCTTGAATGGATCAATGGGTGACACCACTCTCATCTCATTATCCTCGAATGAGAGAATCCTTTTCTTGAATTTTATAATGGTCTGGTGGTCTGTGGACCAATATATCCCTAGCAGCGCAGGGTATGGATTTGAGTCATCAACATTGTTAATGACTTCAAGGTCTGCAAATGTGTGCAACCCTTCAATGTTGATAGTAACCTGACTCAACCAACGAATGGGTAGGACCTTCACCTGATTTGCAAGTTGCAACTGGACATGGGTCCATTCCAAACACGGCTTGCCCATACTTTCCCAAGTTTGTCGTGTCAAAATATTGACATTAGAACCCAGGTCTAAGATGATGTAATCCATGTCATAGTCCCCTATATGTGCAGTCATTCTTAACTCGCGTCCAATTTTGAATTTCTTGCTTACTTGGTTAAATTTGTTTTTAGGTGGAGGCTCTATGGATGTTTCTTCTATCATTACTTGTAGTTCTGCAATAACATCTTTAGCTTGTATTAGCGTTAAGCAACTTGACATGAAGGAATTGAGATTACTAACCTTTTGTGGGACGTTCTTCTAAAATATGTGTTGAAATCATTTAGGAATCTCCCTGACTTATTCTGATGTTGACGGTTCTTCTGGATCCACAAATTCTGGTCGCATGTCTAAGAATACGTCCTTCTATTTCTAGATGTCGAATGGCACCTTCTTCTACGTCGCGGGTCATACATGCGGTTGCAGTTGTTCTTATGGTTTATCCTAATAAGCTTTGGTCGCAGCATCTCCTTGTGTTCCGATAATGACATTCATATCTTGTGGTTTAGCCACAATCATCTAGACATTCATGTTAGGATTTGGGTTCTGCGTAGGGTTAGGTCCTTCGATGGTCCTTGCTTGGAATTTTGTGATCAACTGAGGACATTTCTCCATATTATGGTCCTGTCCCTTATAGTATGAGCATGCCTTTGCAGGTTCTAGGCAATCTCTGGCATAGTGACCTCTCCCTCTACCAAATCCTCCTCCTTTGCCTCTTCCTCTGAAGGTTCCACCACCCCTTCCCTGAGGGTGTAGTTGTTGTGGCGGGTATTGATTCTATTGGTAGTGATTTTGTTGCACATATGGTTACTGTGGCACATACTAAGGCTAATATTGGTTTCGATACTGATTGGGTGGGAACTGTGCAGGCCGATATGATGGTTACACCTATTCAGCCTAAGCCAACCCCTCATTCTTCATCAAGTAAGTATCGACGGTTTTTTCCTTCAAGAGCTGGTATTCTCTGTAATCTTTACCTTCATGCCCTAATGACTAGAAAAATTTACAAAATAGGTTTGCTAGGGTACTTACAACTTTTTGCAAGTATAAACACTCTTTGTCATGATTCCCTCTAGACTAGAATATGTAGCACCAGGGTAGTCTATTTCCATTTAATGGGTTTGGTGCATCGGATGTGACATAATTCATGTAGGTCGAACAATTATCCTTGGTGTGTCCGTCCATTCTACATTTTGTGCACCATAAATATTCTTGTGCTTCCTTACCCTTCTTGATGTCTTGTACTTGTATCGTCAGGTTAGCCAACTACGACTGAATCTACACCATTCCTATGGAACCGTCATTGATTGGCGAGGCTTCTAGCTTCATTTGCAAATATAATGCTTCTATTTATGACTCAATATTTTGTTGCATTAATGGACCTCAGATGTGTGGTAACAGGGCAGCAATAAACCACTCTTTATTTTATACATCTAACATTTGGAAGCTTAATTTGTCCATCAATGTTTTAAACTGCTGGTCAAAGTCCCATACAGTCTTTGCCAACGCTTTTTTTATCACCTTGATCTCCGTAATACTCTACGACTCATATTTAGATTTTCTAAACTTAGGGATCATTGTAGCTTGGATATCATAAAGGGTCTTCTACAGTGTTTTGGTTGGTGCGGCCTGGAACTTCATAAACTAGTCCAGTGCATGACCCCTCAGAGTCATGATCATCTGCGCCTTTCTTATGTCCACATTGTAGACTAAGCGAATGATGCAAACAACTTTACAAAGGATCCAATGATGCTCTGGATATTCTGCTCCATTCCCATTGAATGTGGGTAACCAAATATCCACCCCAGCCATTGAGTTGGCATTGGGGTTTTCTAGTAAGGGATTCAAAGGAGGTGTACCCTTTGGTGTGCTAGTCCCAGTACTAGCACTGTCAGTATTAGCAGTCCTTTCCAGGGATGAGACTCTAGATCTTACCTCTGGTGATACTCCTGGTGTGATGTAGTTGCGTTCTGACCTTGGTGTCTCCACAGATTCCTCTACTCCTTCTGATATCGGGTTATAGTCCTCCTCTTCATCGCAATACCCTTCATCTTCCTGCGACCAAAGTTCTTGTTCACTCGCGTCGAAAAAACTAGGAGCTCATCAACCTTCCTCTTTCTTTCTTCTTTTCCCTGACTTGAATCTCCTTCCACTTCGTAGGGATCCAACTTCTAGTTCAGGTTCTTTATTTCCTGGGAACATCTCAACTCATCATTTCCCATTTTCTTGATAGGTCGTTTGCGGCATAGCCTTCTTCCTGGGTATGCAACTCAACTAGTCAACTGTAAGATACCCTTCTCATACAAAAGCTTCTTGATCCATGTACTGATAGATAGAAAATATCTTCTTCGGGGTCCTTGGAAAAAATTTAATTTAGCCTCACTATATGAGGTTATGGCCTCTATTGCAAACTCAGTAATGTATCCTTGCAAAATACTGTCAACCCAAAAATCAATAGCTCTAGAGATGGTGTTACTTACACTGGTTACCTCTCGAACCAACTGATCATTCCACTCGACTGCTTCCCTTCTCTGGAAGTTTGTCTGCCTTCTTGCCAATATTGACATCCACTCATGTAGTATAACTGGGAACTTTGCAAAGAAGATCTCGTGAATATCAGAATATATATACTTGTCCACCCAATTTTCTGTGCTCAACCATGATCTTTCACTCTCCTCTTGTGTGAATGCTATCGTCTTAGAATCCAACCAGTCCTCTACCTCATTATTTGTTGGATTCCACAACATTTCCCTTGACTCAAATGAACGGTACCGACAATAGAACCATTTTTGGCCTCTTTATATTCCTTGTCTCTACTCGTGGTTCAACGACAAGACCATACCAACAAGACACCACAAGACATTGTCTCGAAAGAGCAAGCTCAGTCGGCAACGCCCACGAGGCAGGAACAGTCTCACTCGGGTTATCTTAATGGGTAACTTCCATAACCATGTTTCCATAGTTTGCAAGGGATTATAGTCCCTTGGCATGCGGCCAAGGTGCTTGACAATGGTGATAGGACGATGGGATCTGTCACAGCACGACCAGACACAACTGTATGTCGACACAAACACAAGACAACCTTGTCCTTACTCTTAACAACTAGCGCAACTTATGCAATGCAGTTGATTCCTTAAACTTAACAGACAGTGCTCGAATTATAGTTTAAATTAGCAGTTCGACCATGAATGCATACATAACATTCCAGTAATTCTTTAAACATTCATTCATTCACTGATTAATAAGATGGTGACATACATTAAATAGTAACTCATCAATATACAGTAACCAAGTACTTGGAATTCACATAAACATTCAATAGTTATCAGTCATTCAACACAGGAAATAACATGGAAACCCATCTGGGAAAAACCACCAAGGTGCTCTTCATCTAGCATGAGAAATTGTGTATATCACCTTGCAGTATGCGATATGTAGACTGTTATTAAGATATGTATTTTTGACTCAATCTTCTTGCTCTCATGCTCTCTGGTTTATTCTTCTATCTACTCCTACTAATCTGCACATAGACTGGATCGACTCGTCTACCTTTACTATCTATGCACTCAACTGCATATTACTTCTCCTACTAGCGGTCTTCGTACACAGCTACAAGATCTGCAACTCAACAAACTTCTACTGCTACTAGACTCTTCTCTGAGTCTTCTTTCCTACTAACCCTAACTTTCTTAACAAAACTGAGTAACTTGGTGAATGAACAGCCCACCAACCAACAACAACCATGAAAATAATAACAACAATGACCAACCCCTACACAGAGTGGGTTCTTCCTATTTATAACTTCTACAGGACCACGCAGGTTTGACTACATACTGCTCATCTATTACAGGTTGTAATCAGCCGTAAAAAATGGTTACAAGCTGTCATAGACTAACATAAGGCACTAACGAACTGAATTACATATATTCCTTTGTACATGCAGCATCTGCTGGCTTATGCCAACTTTAGCTGCCATGATCTTCCTGACATGTCTCTTTCTAGCCGTTACCTGCTTACACTACTGCAATCTCACTTTTCGTTCATCGTGCGCATGTTCTATCTTTCTGCACCGGTTCTTGTGCTTCCTTCTTGACCTACTTTCCCCTTCTATCGTGCGCATGCTTTTCCTTCCTTGCTTGCACATCCGCTTCTTCCTTGTGCATGTTTCTTGGCCCAACAAGAGTTACCTATGACTCTACAACCAAAATGGCTACTATGTGATCTCTTACTACCTCTGTTCTACTCTAATATCCACTCCTATGTTGTTTCTCAACTATGGAACAATACAATAACATCATAAGAATGGAACTCGTTCTTTTCCTAGTGACCTAGTTGTTATACTCTAAAATGGCACTTCTCCGTCCGAGTACTGACACTGAATGAGTCGGTATGAAAAAGGACACTATGGATAGAAGTTTCCAAAAAACTATAGATGATATTGAGTTTTGATACATCCCACCCCCTCCAGTATTTCCCATTTTTTCTAATATGCTTAAGGTGTAATTGCAACTATTGACATTGGAACTCATGAGTCATTCAAAGGTAGCCCTATAGGAAACCAGCGATTACATGATCATAAAATGCATTCGTGAGTTTCCTTCATAAGAGTCTTGATCCATTCACGAATTTCTAGTATACGTATCGTGATTACATTAAGCAAAAAATTAAAAAATAAAAACATGATTAGTTAGGGATAGTTGGGTTCGTAATCATAACGTCCCCAACCTCCCTAACCATCTTAACCTTCGAAACTCCCTCTAATCACCAAGTATAAATAAAGGAGAGGGGTATAGGTTGAGGAAGCATCTCATAAGAGCAAGGTTATGCTGGAGGAATGCCTTTGGAGTTTTGGATCAAGAGAAATCAGTTCCTTGGCTAGAAGAGGAGGGCTTGTTTCATATTGAGGTTGTATCAATCTCAGATTATTAATAAAGAGTGATGTTCTTCCACATTTTTTGTTGATGTTCTTACTTGTTATGATTTATGGAATTCATTTTCATTCATTTCTAAATGCAATCATAATATTCTATTTATTTTGATATTACAATTAATATCTATGTGATAGATATAATCTCTTTTGTAGGTTATTAATCATCTTGAAGCATATGGAGCATTTGGAGTGAAGGTTTAAAGCTAGGACCAGCCTTCATAAATAAGGTGCATAATATTTATGCCCTTTTTCTCTCTCAAATTTCTAGATATTTGTATGTATGCAAGTTGAATATATGTATGTTGGTGACCCCCAAACCCTTAGGTAATAAGGTAGGTTATCCTAAACAATAGAACTGGCAACTTCGGTGGGGATTATAGCTTGTTTTGGGTTTGTTCCATAAGTTTTCCAGTCCAATTTGTTCCTTTATTTAATGTAAGTGTTTTTCTTGGTTTTTAATTTCCATTTGTAGTGTTTAATGTTTGGAATCACTTGTCCATTTCTTTTCTTTTGAAAAAACTTGGACTGTAACCATGAGTTGTCAATATATACAATCGTGATTACACTTGGTATTCACAGGTTGAATGTATGCATAGTCGTGATCCATTCGCGGGTTGCTTAAGTGACAATCATGATTTCTTGTAGGTATAGGTCAGATTGCTAGGGTTTTTTCCTGTTTGTTGCATTTTGACTCCTCACGTGTTGATAGGGTTTCTTCTCTAACTTTGTATTGTGTTGTAAGTAAGTCCTTTTCACTTTCACTTTTCATTCGAGTTTCTTTTAGGGAAAGTTAGGTATGAATCCTTGTTTGTAAGTGTGTTATGTCTTTCCTTCTTGGGATATTTGGTATGAGTGCTTGTGTCTCTGTTGGTTGTTGGTTTCTGTCAGTATTTATAGAGCATTGATCTGCCTCTGATTGTTGTTGTAGTGGTCTAGGTTTGTCACTTTGACAAATTGTTGATCTATTTGTCTTTCCAAGTCAATAGTTTCATTCAATCTAGGGTTTGAGTCATCTTTTCTTTATCTGGTGAATATTGTTACTGTAAATATCTAACTTTTATCACTTTGATTTATACATTTTCAATTGTTTAAATTACTTAGGTACATGAATTTACATAAATTTTTTTTTAATTTTTTTGAAAAGAAAAGCAAAAGGTAGTCTTAGTTGCATAATTAGTCCTAGGATAGAATTATTTGCATTAGTTTTTTTTCCATTATTTTCAGAAAACCAAAAAAGATAAAAGTCTTGTGTTTTTCATAATTGCTTAGAAGTTTAATTAGTTTCATTAAAAACGAAAAGAAAAAATCATTGTTAATTGAATTTATTTTGAAACTTTTACATCGTATTCGCTCTCACATGTTGAGTCTTAACACCATTGAGTTTCACTGTTCCACCCCTGAGCAATAAATCCATAAAAAGAACGTTTAATATAAAATCTATTAGTAATATTTATTTTTATAGGTTCGATCATCAACTAGCTTTTAGGCTGGATTCTTGGATTAGGAGTTTTCAAGTATCCAAGAGCACTTTGATTTTAGACATAATGTCCAATCCTTGGGTAAATCCAATTTTACAAGGGATAATATGAAAATATCCTCTAACAAAGGAGTCAAGCACGAGTCCACGTGATAGCTTGGTTGCGGAGATAACCCTCCAATATCTTGTTTGATCGTCAACCAAGATTGTTGTGCGTACAGGGGTTCTATCAATACCACTTGTTGGGCCCTATGAAGTGCGAGTATTATTAGCTACCCTTCCCATGCACATCAGTTAGTCCAACGATTGTTCCACTGGACTCTTGTTGTAAATTTGGTAGCCTTAGTCTCCAGACATTAGTTTCTTACACAGGTGGCATTGGCAGGCTATTTCCAGTGCTCCTAGGGTAGACTTGGAAGGTAACCTTGATTGATAATTTGGGAGGGAGGTTGGCTAATTCCAGTGCTTGCACTCAGAAAAAGTTTCACAAGACACAAATGAACTACTCTCTGATCTTCACTGATTGGACCTGGGACTTGATCATCCTAGGATTTCCTTTGGAAGGTGTATCTTTTTCCTCTTGTGTTTGTGATACTTAGGAAAATTTTAGAGTGTGCTCTTTGATTTTCTTGTGTCTTAGCTAGAAATTTTAGGTGTGTGAGTCAAATTTTTAGCCGTGGAGGACCATCCTCTTCGTAGGTCTAGAAGGTTGCAAAACCTTCCTCCATATCCAACAATGGAACCTCCACTGCCACCTGAAAGGAGGAGACTTTATGCAAACGGTTCTTTTGAACCAACAGGTGTTAGAGAAGTTATAGGTGAACCCCAACTTAGACTTAATAAAGAATAAACTCCACCAGTAGAGATAGAATACTTGTAGGCTGACAAGTTTGCAAGAAATTGCAATACACCTCTAACTAATTTGAACGACCTAGTAATAGTCCAAGTCCTTCCTTTCAGTTCACCTATGTCTGGTTTTTCTTTGAATTTAGATATGTCTAGTGTAGGAGAAGGCATTCCTACCCCAACTCATCCATGATGGTTAGTGGAATATCTCCTCCTATGGTGAGTACTCCAAGACCTACTGCATCTACTGCATCTCTTTCTTCAAGTGCTCGAGTGATCAATCCATAAGCACCTTCTAATGCTATAGGTCATACTAGTGGGGTGGTCTCTGGGATACCCAATGCACCTTATACTTCTTCTCCGTTCATGCAGAATGCTCAAAGTGGTCCAAGTGGGTCCACTTCTTTTGTCTAGGTATTTTCATGGAACGGAGGACACATTCCTCCATCCACACCTTATGTAGTTCCATCCCCTACTTATGTGGGTGTCTCTCTTGGGAACCAAAACACCTTCATAGGTTACAGTTTCCATACCTCTTGTTAGGTTTCGACCGCTCCGTTTGGGAGCTCCTTCTTTTTATTGTTTAGTGGAGGAATCTCCACTCCTATTTTTCAAACTCCAATTTCGGCTGGAGCAGGACAAACTACTTGTCATACCCCACAAGTCAGTAATCCTTTGGATTTTGGGTGGAACCTGAATTAGAATAGTGCTACAACATCATAGTTAGTGGCTAGAGGAAACCACACCTTTTCTTTTGGGAGCCCTAGGGAAGGTACTTCCTCACCCCAGAATCCTTTATATCAAACCTAGGATAGGATCAAAATTCCTTTCCTGGAAACTTTAAACTTTCCATATTTGTCTAAACTAATGAATGACCCTATTCACCATAATGTGGCATGGCCACCTGTCCCCATCAAAATTACCTTAGACATCCCAAAGTTTGAAGGGAAAACTAGTGAGGATCCAAGTGCTCACATCACCACATTTCATATTTGGTTCTCTTCCAACTCACTGAACAATGACTCCATTTGGTTGAGGCTATTTCAAAGAATGCTGACCAATGTAGCAGCCAAGCGGTACATCAAATTGCTGTCAGCTGCATATGATATCTTCCTTGACTTAGCAACCGTGTTTCTAAATAATTTTCAACTTCTTGTTCAGTATGATTCCGGTACAGACTTGTTGTCAACATTTCGAAAAAACAAGGCCACACATATATCTGATCATATTCAGGAGTGGTGAAGGAGAAATAGGCTTATTAAATAAAACATCCCTCTCATGTTCTTGTTAGAGTGGTTCTTGAAATCTTTACTCCCTTACATTTCTAAGGACGTCTCTACTTCGTGAGTAACCATGGAGGAAGAAGCAATTATTAGAGCCCAGCAGCTAGATCTGATCTACGCTGAGTCTGGGATTCATTATGAAATTATCCCTGAGGCACAAAGGTATACTAATGACCTTAAGAAACCCAATCCTCGACCCCATGCTGATGGTGTGGTTGGTTCAGTGAGTACACCCACTGTGGAATCATTGGATAAGAATCTCCATGATTTGTCACTGAAATAGTCTGTAGTGGAGGCAACCAAGGATTCCACTCCCTCACCGCAAAGTGATAATGTCTATTCTGAATAGTCTTCCCAAAAGGGAAATCAATAGCCCAGTGGGAAAAATAATAAGGGGAAGAAAGGTGAGGGGAAACAAAATAAACAAAAACCCATGAATAACGCTGACGAGAAAAAAGAGAAGAAGAAGGTTAAGTTTCCTTGTAAGTTGTGCCAAGGAGACCATATTACTTATCATTTCTCCTTGATGGATCAAGCACAAAAGCTTCTTAAGCAACAACAACCGACTATTCTGAAGGATACTTTTCCTCAAGGACATAATGTAGCTTCTGCTTCAAAATATTTTGAGGGCACACCTAGTGCTCTTATTGATCACAATTATATCAACATGGTCTGATCTAGTACTTTCTTACAGATAAGAAACAAAAACTATGAATCAAAGGCTCAAGAGAAAGGTAAATTTACTACTGAATTCAACCCCTCTCACCATTAAGAAACTAGATGAACCTATGCCAAATATACCTAAAGGTGTATTCAAGAAGACATTCCATAACCCCAATGTGAGGGTTTCTTCTAACTACTATGTGGTAGAAGACCTGGCCCAAACACCTTGTGCGATGTTTTCTCTATAATTCCTACAGAGCTGTCCTTCTCAGAGGGATGCACTCTTAGTGTCCATAGGTAGTATGGAATCGACGAGCCTTCTAGCCAAATTTAATCTCCATGAGGTTAAACCACACTTTCCATACCATGTGTCCTTTTCAATCGATGTTGTCCATGGTGAAAAAACCATTGGACGAATAGTGGTTGATGAGGGCACTTCCATGTGTGTCATGTCGATGTCTTATTGGAAATATTTGGGATCCATATAGTTTTGTCCCATCAAACACTTTGCTTACTTCTTTCGACGGAAGGTATTTTCGTCTGCATGGAATCCTACCAGCTTTCGAAATAAAGATGGCAGGGAAAATAATTTATGTTGAGGTCAAAGTGATTGATGATCACTTGGACTATAATATAATTTTGGGGAGATGTTGGACTTAGGCCATGTGTGTTGTTCCTTCGTATGTCTTCTGAGTCTTAGTGGTTCCACTCAAAGGGAATTTGGTTACAGTTGACCAGCTGAATTTTACTCGGAAGGGTTGTTTGGAAATTGATGAGTCAACGGTACCATTGATTGATCAGTCAAAATTGGTCAATGAAATATTAGGAGTTGGAATGTATATGTATCTGATGGGCACATTCGATATACCATCTCCTATTAACTACATAGGTTCAACAAGTGTTGGGAATTCTATCGCTACAATTGTTGATAGAACTGACCCTGGGTCCTCCCTCCACAAGAAGACCCCCAAGTGCCCCTATAAACAATAGAAGTAGCTTATCGAGATATATCTAATGCCACTATTGATTTCATCACGACTCCTCCTTCAGTCTTAGAGGAGATGGATGAAGCCTATCTACCCTCCTGGGCATAGAACTCTACATATTCTTATGATTGCTTAGATATGGTTTTTCCTTCTAACAAAGCCATCCTAGAATCCATGATTGGACCACAAAATATTTGTGAGGACCTTCACCACAAGTCCTTCTTCCTTTCATAATTAAGCAAGATAGAGAATTTAGAGTTTCATGTGAGACTTGCACAAGGTGTTGATCAATATGTTAATCCTTTGCCTAAGGAGGGGGTATTTACAGAGGGGAATATGGAAAACATCTCTACTACAATTTTGATTAACATCTTTGTGAAACCCGATGTCATGGAAAATGTACATGTTGGGGAAAACTGTATTCCATAAGAGATTTCCATTTACACGTCCTTGTTTAAGGAATTATGTGATGTATTTTCCAGGTGATATGAGGAGATTCCAGGGATTGATCCATCTATAGTTCAACATGAGATACACACCTACCTTAATGTAAATCATGCCTGACAAAATATTAGACTAGTAAATTCGTGGAAAGCGGCAGCCGTCAAGGATGAGGTGGAAAAACTACTGAAAGAGGGGTTTATTTACCCAACTCTAACGGAATGGGTATCCAATCCCTTTCCAATGGATAAAAAAAGGGACTATACATGTATGTACTGACTTTCATGATTTAAACAAAGAGTGTCCTAAGGATAACTACCCCATGCCATTCATCGATTAGATCATTGATGCATGTGCGAGTAGTGAGGTATTTTCGCTTATGGATGGTTTTTCAGGATATAATCAGATTCAAATAAAATCGGAAGACCAACAAAAAAAAACCTTCATTTTTTCCTTGGGGGACTTTCATGTATAGGAAAATTCCCTTTGGTTTGGAAAATGTTGTAGCTACTTTTCAGCGGGAAATGAATTTTTCCTTCCACGACATAAAGAATATTGTTGAACCTTAGTTAGATGACCTTCCTGCCTGTTATAACTAGATATTGTTCTTAGTTTATCTATTCTTTTTGTCATAATTTTCAACCGTTGGTTTAAAATGATTTTACATTTTATGTTGATTTTAAGAATATTTGACAATCAGTAAATTTTGTTGGATTTAATCCTTTTAACGGTTGAATTATTTCATTAATTTAGTTTTAAGGTTTGTCTTTTGGGCTTATTAGTTATCATGTATATCTTTAATCTTTCAAAAAATTATAATAAAATTTTATTCCAAGTTTTGTTTTATAATCTAACCCTCATTTTTTAGTCCTTTGTCAAATATTTTCATGAGGAGATTCGCGTAGTAGCTCTATTTTTCCTGTTTTTGTCATTATCATTGGGAGCATATTACAATGTGATAGAAATGAATTCTAGAAAACCAAAAGAGGTTTTTGTTCACAACAAACTCATTCACAAAAACCTCTCTCAAGTTTACAATATCTATTATATTTTTATATATTAAAATTCATCTTTGTGGCCTATTTTCAAGGTTTGAATTATTTAATAATTTCATGTTTTAGTCACAAATTTCTAGCGCGTATTACAATAAAGTGAAGAGGAATTTTTAAAAACCAAGAGAATTTTTTGTTCATAACAGACTCATTTAAAGAAACCTCTCTCAAGTTTTGTACAGGTATCCCGGGTCGAGAGATATGAAGGCTTTTTTGAGACCCAAATTTTCTGAATTTCGTCAAATTTCCCCTAATCCAATTTGTTATTTTTGGGTTAATTGTCTTTAAATATTTTGAGTTATCATGTAACTAATTGATGTAACTATTTAAAATTTTGACCTAGAAGGTAGTTATGGATCTACTTTACCTTTGTAATGATAAAAGGAAGACAAACATACAGTTTTGTGGTGGGATTTTTCACTCAAGGAGAGGCTTTTGGAGCTTTGATTTCTCAAGATAGCATTTATAACTCTTATGTAAGTGGATGAATATTATTGATTATATATAAAATTATAAGCCCTTTTCCCTGTCATGATTTTTCATTTCCGATCTGGTTGATTGCTCAGTCTACAATTTCATTTCTTGTTTAAAGGTTTATTCATGTAATTGCTTGTAGCCTGTGGGTGGAATTAGTATTTCATGTGTAATGTTTATGGATTATTGGGATGTGTTTGATCCCCAGTTTATCCAAATTGCATGATTCAGTTCTATATTAGATTGTGGATGTTTATTTTCTCCTTGCTGATGAAGTTTTTAAAACCAAAACCCTAAAAACCAATTTTATTCTATTTCATTTTGAGATTGTGCTAGCTTGTTCTTGTGGCAGTCTAGGAACAATTTCTAGCACTAACATCTTTGGCATTACTGCCAAGGACGAAGCTAAAGTATACATTCCCTGGTATATCATTATAATTCATTTGATTTTGAGAGGTGAACAAAGTCAGAATATATTTTAGACTACAATTTTTCACCGGCGACTCCACGATTAAAGATTCCATTGCAAGGAGAATTTTGTTGACAGAAAAATGAAGAAGCCAAATGGAAATACTGGGTATAAGCTTGTTAATTTCCTCCATGAGGTTTTGTTCTTATTCATCAGTTCTTTCCTGTATTTCCCATTGCATGTCAAAAGAATTATTTTTTACTTTGTCTATTCCGATGATCATAAACCTTCAGGTACATATCCCTCTTTGGAAGAAGAAAGTCTTCATTTTTCTTTTTTTATTGATGTTGATCATATTCCTTCATTTGAAATACATGTGCAACATGATATAAATATACCCATATCTCTTGAACCTGATTATTCTGGTCATCTTGTAGAGAATAAAGTTGATCTATTACCTTCTACCATCACTTCTAAAACTTGCGAACAGCTTGTTGAACTTCATTTTCAACTCACAGATTTTCAGTCTAGACTCAGACAAAAGATGTTTAAACCTCTTAGGATTCCATATCTCTTACATCCTTACCCTTCCTACTTTGTTGAATATCTTCCCCATTTTACTGGAAAAGACCATATTACAAAAAAGAAGCATTTAGGATCTTTTCATAATTTCATTGATAATTTTTAAATCATGCATGAGGATGTTGTCATGAGGTTATTTTTGAAATCCTTTGCTGGAGATGTTGTGTTTTGGTTCTGAAATTTAAAAGATGATTCAATTGGATCGTGGGAAGAGTTACATGATGTATTTTTGAAGTATTGGGGTAAGAAAAAATCTTATTATCAATTTCTTTCCGAATTTTATAGTTTGAAAAATGAGAATGATGAGCCAATTACTAAATTTAATTGGAGGTTTCAAAGCTTTTATATCAGTATGCCTACGGAGATCAGACCTTCGGAAAAAATTACTATGGTATATTATGTTATGGATCAACATTCAGATCTTGTCTTTTTCCTGTTAGAAAGGAAATCATAATCTTTAAGAAAATTGTTTGAAGATGCAAAAGGAGTGGAGGAGAACATCTGATCTTGCAAAATGCTTCGAGATCAGGCCCATGTTGAAGATATACAAGCTTATGAATAGGAAGAAGAACATAGGTATCATTCAGATTTAAGATAGTTTTCTTCATCATTTTCAGATTTTCATATGAACAAGGATATAAATGATGCTTGTGTTTATTCTTCATATTAGTATGTTGACTTTTTAGATGATAATATACTTTCTGTGGATTATAGTAGAAATTTCCTAGTTCCTGCTATGAGATTATAATGTTATGAAGAAGAAGTTGTTGCTCTTCAACCTCTTACTATTGATATAAGAAATAAGTTGTCATTCTTGACTTATGGTCACTTTCAGAATTTTATTTGTTCAAGTTTTAATCAAGGGTTTTATTTAAAGGTCAAGAAGTAGTTTGAAGAGCCCTTGGTTTCCATTCTTGAGTCAATGTTTAAAAAGAACAGCAATGGAGAGGAAGAGAATGGTTCACTTTATGATTAATGTAATGAAGACATTGAATTTTTAAATCAGAAATTTCATGATCAGCAAAAACCGATTGTAGGTGAATTATATTCCAAACTTTTTACTGAACAAGAAAAAATTCTGAATTGTTTTGACTCTCAAATTGATAGCAGCCAGACTGTAGATACTTTGAATGTAACATTAGATGTGTCTAATATCCATGGCCGTGATAACTTTGCTGCTCAAAACCGTAATGAAAATATGCCAATTTTTTATGGATATAAATAAATACTACAGCCATTCTTTTAGTCCTCATTAGTTGAGCAACACTCTTCAGAAATCAGTTGGCTTGAGTTAGTGGAAGATATAAAATAGTATAAGCTCAATAGAGTTGAAGATTTTATATATTGTTCTCTTATTGCATTATCTCATGGAGTATTAAGAATTGAGGACACCCATTTACAGTCCATTCTTTTTTAACAACATGAAGGAATAATTTTGCATGAGTTTCATGATCCCATGGCTTCTTGGATGGAGTTGTATTTTTCAAAGGTTTCTAATGCGCCAGCTTTTGGCATACTTTCTATTTCAAGTCATAAGTATCAACTGCTTAGAGACTCTTTATTGAATTTATCACATATTTTGTGGGTCTTCTCAAATAGTAGCATGCATAGAATTATGATTCTAGGTCAAATTGTTTCTTGGCTTCACTGGAAGTATGATTACACTTGATTGGGTTATTTCCTCCAATTAGAAGTAGGAGTAAATAACAGAATAAGCTCGCTATACGAGCATGTAGATTCTTTTGGGATTATTAGTTAATATGTGTATCTTTAAGATTTCAAAAAATTATAATAAAAGTTTATTCCAAGTTTTGTTTTATAATCTAACCCTCATTTTTGAGTCCATTGTCAAATATTTTCATGAGGAGATTCCTGTAGTAGCTATGTTTTTCCTGTTTTTGTCATTATCATTGGAAGCATATTACGAGTTGATGGAAACGAATTATGGAAAAAAAATATTTTTTCCAAAATAGACTCATTCGCAAAAACCTCTCTCAGTTTTTCAACAGCTATTATCGTTTGAGAGATTCGAATTCATCTTTGTGGCCTATTTTCAGGGTTTGAATTATTTAATAATTTCCTGTTTTAGTCACAACTTTACAGCACGCATTACAATAAATTTAAGGGGAATTTTTAAAAACCAAGAGAGGTTTTTGTTCATAATAGACCTTTTTAAAACAAACTCTCTCCATTTTTGTACAGGTGTCCCGGATCGATAGATATAAAGGCGTCTTTGAGACCCAAATTTTCTGAAATTCATCAAATTTCCCCAAATCCAATTTGTTATTTTTGGGTTAATTGTCTTTAAATATTTTGAGTTATCATGTAACTAATTGATGTAACTGTTTCAAATTTCAACCTAGAAGGTAGTTATGGAACTAATTTACTTTTGTAATGAAAAAATGAAGAAAAACATACAGTTTTGTGGTGGGATTTTTCACTCAAGGAGAGGCTTTTGGAGCTTTGATTTCTCAAGCTAGCATTTATAACTCTTATGTAAGTGGATGAATGTTATTGATTATATATAAAATGATAAGCCCTTTTATCTGTCATGCTTTTTCATTTATGATCTAGTTGATTTCTCAGTCTACAATTTTATTTCCTGTTTAAAGGTTTATTCATGTAAATGCTTGTAGCCTGTGGGTGGAATTAGTATTTCATGTGTAATGTTTATGGCTTATTGGGATGTGTTTGATCCCCAGTTTATCCAAATTGCATGATTCAGTTCTGTATTAGCTTGTGGATGTTTATTTTCTCCTTGTTGATGAAGTTTTTAAAACTAAAACCATAAACCAAAACCCTAAAAACCAATTTTATTCTATTTCATTTTGAGATTGTGCTAGCTTGTTCTTGTGGTAGTCTAGGAACAATTTCTAGCACTAACATATTTGGCGTCATTGTCGGGGACAAAGCTGAAGTATATCTTCCCTGGGATATCATTACTCATCTTATTTTGAGAGGTCAACAAAGTCAGAATATATTTTAGACTACAATTTTTCACCAGCGACTCCACGATTGAAGATTCCACTGCAAGGAGAATTTTGTTGACAAAAAAATGAAGAAGCCAAATGGAAAGACTGAGTATCAGCTTGTTACTTTTCTCCATGAGGTTTTTTTCTTGTTCATCAGTTCTTTCCTATCTTTCCATTACATGTCAAAAGAATTATTTTTTTCTTTGTTTATTCCAATGATCATAAACCTTCAGGTACATATCCCTCTTTGGAAGAAGAAAGTCCACATTCTTCTTGTTTTATTGATGTTTATCCTATTCCTTCATTTGAAATACATGTGCAACATGATATAAATATACCCATATCTCTTGAACCTGATTATTCTAGTCATCTTGTAGAGAATAAAGTTGATCTATTACCTTCTACCATCACTGCTGAAACTTGCGAACAACCTGTTGAACCTCATTTTCAACTCACATATTTTCAGTATAGACTTAGACAGAATATGTTTAAACCTCTTAGGCTGCCATCTCTCTTACATCCTTACCCTTCCTACTTTGTTGAATATCTTCCCCATTTTACTGGAAAAGACAATATTACAACAAAGAAGCATTTATGATCTTTTCATAATTTCATTGATAATTTTGAAATCATGCATGAGGATGTCATGAGGTTATTTTCGAAATCCTTTGCTAGAGATGCTGTGTTTTGGTTCCGAAATTTAAAAGCTGATTCAATTGGATCGTGGGAAGAGTTACATGATGTATTTTTGAAGTATTGGGGTAAGAATAAATCTTATGATCAATTTCTTTCTGAATTTTATAGTTTGAAAAAGGAGAATGATGAGCCAATTACTAAATTTAATTGGAGGTTTCAAAGCTTTTATATCAGTATACCTATGGAGATCAGACCTTCAGAAAAAATTACTATGGTATATTATGTTATGGCTCAACATTTAGATCTTGTCTTTTTCCTATTAGAAAGGAAATCATCATATTTAGGACAATTGTTTGAGGATGCAAAAGGAGTGGATGAGAACATTCGAGCTTGCAAAATGCTTCGAGATCAGGCCCATGTTGAAGATATACAAGCTTATGAACAGGAAGAAGAATGTAGGTATCATTCAGATTTAAGACAGTTTTCTTTATCATTTTCAGATTTTCATATGAACAAGGATATAAATGATGCTTGTGTTGATTCTTCATATCAGTTTGCTGACTTTTTAGATGATAATATACTTTCAGTGGATTATAGTAGAAATTTCTTAGTTCCTGTTATGAGATTATCATGTTATGAAGAATAAGTTGTTGCTCTTCAATCTCTTACTATTGATATAAGAAATAACATGCCATTCTTGACTTATTGTCACTTTCATAATTTTATTTGTTCAAGTTTTGATCAAGGGTTTTATTTAAAGGTCGAGAAGCAGTTTGAAGACCCCTTGGTTTCCATTCTTGAGTCAAAGTTTAAAAATAACAACAATGGAGAGGAAGAGAATGCTTCACTTTATGATGAATATAATGAATACATTGAATTTTTAAATCGGAAATTTCATGATCAACAGAAACCAATTGCAGGTGAATTATATTCCAAACTTTTTACTGAATAAGAAAATTTTTTGAATTGTTTTTACTCTCAAATTGATAGCAGCCAGACTGTAGGTACTTTGAATGTAATATTAGATGTGGCTAATATCCATGGCTGTGATAACTTTGCTGCTCAAAACCATAATGAAAATATGCCAATATTTTATGGATATAAAGAAATACTACAGCCATTCTTTTAGTCCTCATTAGTTGAGAAACAGTCTTAAGAATGGCTTGAGTTAGTGGAAGATATAAAACAGTATAACATCAATAGAGTTGAAGATTTTATATATTGTTCTCTTATTGCATTATCTCATGGAGTATTGAGAATTGAGGACACCCATTTGCAGTCCATTCTTTTTGAACAACATGAAGGAATAATTTTGCATGAGTTTCATGTTCCTGTGGCTTCTTAGATGGAGTTGTATTTTTCAAAGGTTTCTAATGTGCCATCTTTTGGCATACTTCCTATTTCCAGTCATAAGTATCAGTTGCCTACAGACTCTTTAATGAATTTATCACATCTTTTGTGGGTCTTCTCAAATAGTAGCATGCATGGAATTTTTGTTAGTATATTTAGACACTTAGGAGTTAGTTAAGATCAACTTGTGTAATATATCCATTAGGTAAAAGTGTGTTTCTTTAGTATGCATTAGTATACATTTGTAAATATTCTAATCTGATGGTCACGATATGTTCTAGACATAGATTGATCCGGCGGTTCAACTTCTCTTAGATCATACCTACCATTGATCTATGGCTTAACACCCGATTGGTCTATGATCTCTATTTAAAGAGCATAGAGAGTCCTTGGCTAGTTGATCGATTATGAGAAGCTCATGTAACTTTCTTTCTTTTGCATAATAAATTGCTCCAAGTAGCTATTTGGCTGGGGCCGTGGACTGTTTCCCTCTCGAGGGTTTTAACCACGAGACAAACATCGGTGTGTTGCTCTATGATCTATTTGTGTGAAGTAGTTACTCAAGGTGTTTGGTCTTTTGGGAGTACCCTATGTACACGAACATGGTATCAAAGTGTTTATGAACAACCGCTTTCAGTTTTGATCAAGATATAGAACTAGTGTTGTCGAAACTTTGAAAGGGTTTCTGGTTCTAGATTTTTTGTACATTTTTTGCCTATGGGAGATATTCCATTGTGTCCAGAGCACCGTTTCCATTGAGAAATAGTTTTCGTTCAATCGAAAATCATTTTCCTTTGTTCCAGAAACAGCTATTTCGGCAAATTTGAAGGTATAATGTTACAATGACGGATTTGTTTTTTTTTTTTTTAAATCTCTCATTTTTTATCAGTTTTATTATTAGATATTTACCGTTTTAGTCTTAGACTATTGCTTTCCCTACCTGCGTATGATTTTTGCCGTGCACTTTGTGTGATCGTGGCGAATCAGAAACAGAAAGGGAAATTTTTTTTCTTGTCTTCTCGGCTACGTATGCACCTTGTGTGATCACAGCAAATCAGAAACAACGAGAAAACTTGAAAACGTATACTTTTCAAGTAAGCTAACCAAGATCTAACCCCATTGTGTGGGAAACATTTTTTTGTTTTTTTTGTGTGATTTGCAGAAAAAAAAAAGCACAGAGAATGAGAGAGAAGAGTAAAAAAAAAAAATCCCATTCCTCTTTCCATACTTTTACATATATTTTAAACTTAGCTCACTTGGTCCAAAGTTGCTTTACTCCTTAATAAGTCTTGAGTTCAAGTCTTATTAAGCTACTTTTTAGTGCATGCAATTTCTATTTTCAAGTTACTTTATTGTGAAAGTGCATCTCACTTAAATAAAATAAAATAAAAATTGAGTCACTTTAGTTTTTAATTTATTGTCACACTATTTAAAGTAACATTATTGTAAAAGTGGAAAGTGGTTCTAGATGGAGATGAAGTTTTACTGATTCATAAAATTGGGCGGATTGTTTTTGCAGCTCGCGGCCGCTCCTGCTAGGGCTTCAGCTCCTCGGTGCTCCTCAGTGGCTCTAGCTAGGGCTTGGGCCTGATGCCCCATCCCCGGTAGGTGGATCCTTTGCATCTCCTCTCAGTGACTCCATGGTGGCTCAGCCTCAGCCTAATGCCCCCGATGGTTCCCTGCCAGGATGGTCCTGTGACTCCCCCCTCGTCGGATGCTCGTTCTGCATTGGGCTTCACTACTCTCCCCTCACTGGAGGTTGCTCCTAGTTTCACTTCTTTTCTAAGGAGATCTCAGCCTATTCTGCACCTGAGCTCTTTTCCTTGCTCGCTCTCCTCCATGGCTCTTACTGTGGATGCTTATGCTGCTGTTCCTAGATCTTTTAGTGAGATGGTCAAGCGCAGCCTCGGTTTCGGTCCTCCTTTACTGGTGGTGCATGAAGCCCCAGCTCTCACCATTCCTGTCATTCAAGATGCTATGGATCATGCTAAGCACTACTCCTCTCATGCTTTGGTTTGTAGGTTTAATGGTCTATGGCCTAGGTTATCAGATCTGCACTCTTAGGTCTCCTTAGAATGAAACCCTCTCTTAAAAGTGGGAGCCATCATTTTCCCCTATGAAAAAGGGATTTTTATTGTAATATTTGTTTCTATAGAAGATAAGGATATGATCTTTAGCTCTGGGCCATGGTTCTAGGGAAGGTCGGGTTTGTCCTTGTAGCCTTGGTCCCCTTCCTTTGATGCTTCAAAGTTTGTTATCTCTTCGGCTCCGGTCTGGGTTAGGCTCCCAAATATTCCTCTTCACTTATGGGGTCTCTCCTCTCTGCAATCCATTAGGAATTCCCTCTAAAAGTTTCACAGCATAATTTAAGAAACTGAGACTTCCTTCACCACCTATGCCGAAATTTGTGTGGAAATGGATTTTAGCAAAGGATTTCCAGCGGAAATAATCTTGGATGGTAAGGGCTATTATTGGACTCAAAAGTTATATTATGGGAAAATCCATTTCATATGTATATATTGTTATGAGATAGGGCACTTAGCCCTCAACTGCAAAAAATTCCCGGAGAAAAAAATAAAGGAAGGAAAAATCATTGGAAGCCCACCTAGTGGATTGGTGCAAATTCTAACCACTAGTTAATATAGAAGGACCCGGATCTCCCAAAAGGAACTCCAGATGATGAAAAAAATAGTATCCTATCCCACCTTTCAAATGAAACTCCAACGGATGAAATCAATAGTGAACCAGTTCAGCATCCCACGCAATCCCTCCCCTCCAAGGAAACCGTGGAGCCACCAAAAAATCCTACCACATCAAGTTGGGTAGATCAAGCAGATGAAGAAGACCTTCTAAATTATCCTCTTGTTATCCAAGTAGCAAGTAAATTCCAAGAAAACACCAAAGAATGGATGAAAGTCTCAAAAAAGAAGAAGCCCCCTCATCCAAGGCAACCTGTAATAACATGAAGCCACTTTGGCACCATGAAAGAGTTCCCAGCTTAAATTTTGTAAAGATAGCAGTATCAGTTTTTTGACAGCTGTCTTTCAAAAGCTGTTTGAACTATGTATATTTCTTTTCAGTGGTTACACCACTACTCGTTTAATTCAATCCATAACCATTTTTGTCAACAAAAAAAAAAACATTATTGTAAAAGTGAACCTCACTTATTCTACAAAAGTGGTTCACTTCAAAGCAAATTTATTGTAAAGTGATTGTCAAAGGTTTATATTGGGAAGAGGGTGATTCTTTTTTTAGTTGGTCAAGTTAATATCTGCCACATCACTATTGGGGACATCTTAAACATTTTCTTTGGTTAAGAATAACTTCATCATCCAGAATCAGTTTTCAGTGTCGTTTTTTTTTAAACCGCATATTTTTTCGAGCTCTTTGCATATAGACAGTTAGTTTTTGTTCTTTCAATATTTATTTTATAGTATTCCCACCCCTTGTGATATTATACTTACAAGTTCTAACTATTTCCCATGGAAATCTTGTATGGAGGATGTTCTACGAAGTAGGGGACTCTTCAGGATATCCTCAGGGAAAGAAATAGAACTCACTGATGATGATAAGAAAATTAAATGGAAAAATAGATGTGATGAAGCTCGTGGATTGATTGGGATGTCAGTCTCTACTGATTTGCGATTCCACATATCTGGAATTGATGAACCTGATATAGCTTGGGAAAAGTTGGAATCTGTGTTTGGTAAACACAATGAAATTCGGTGTCATCAACTTGAGAACAAGTTTCTTTCCTTAAATCCAAATGATTTTTCATGCATTCAAGACTATTTATCTAAGTATAAAGCTCTTAGAATCTTATGTGCAGAATGCAAGATTAAGAAAGAAGATGAACACTGTATTTATCATATTCTTTCCAAACTTGGACCTGCATATTCTGTTTTTGTATCTACATTCTACTCCATGAAAGAATCCTTGATTGCAGCTAGCTATCAAGAGCCTAGCCTTGAATCATTTTGTGATTCCTTAATTAGAGAGAAAGATAAGCTCATTCATCTTGGAATAATTAACAATGCAGATACATCTAGGAAAGCCTTATTATCCCAACAGAAAGAAAATTCCAATCCTCCCAAGAAACAGAATTTTCGCAATAATAAGCTAAACAATAAGGGTCCCAAACCCTCTCTGTCAGCTCCTTCTTTAAAAAATGACAAAGGATCTAATCCAAAAGGAAATAAGATTGAGCGTCATTGCAATTTTTGTGGGAAATATAATCATGATGAATTTAAGTGTTTAAAGAAGATGGCAGCCTTGGAAGTAGCAATGAAGAAGCACCACATCAGCCTAGATTCATCTTCAGAATCTAACTCTCATGGACATGCACTTTGTGCTTCTGGTTACTCTTATACTCCATCTTCTTATTCTACTTAAAATGAATGGCTCATTGATTCTGGGGCATCTTATCATATGGCTAAGGATCAAGCCATCTTTTCTAATATGCATGAATGTAACACCAAACAAATATTTGTTGGTGATGATAGATCTCTAAGTGTTGTAGGATCTGGAATAGCTCTAGTAGAAAATGGTCATTTCAGTGATGTACTATGTGTTCCAAAAATTTCTTGCAATTTGTTATTAGTCTATCAAATTACTCATTCAGGTGATGGTAAAACTGTGACGTTTACACCTCACCAAGTTGTAATCAAGGATTTTAAAAATCCTCAAAATGTCCTTGCTACTGGAACGGTTGATGATATTATCAGGTTGTACAAATTTAACAACTTTGGGTCATCACATTTTCCTTCAGTTTTTGTTGCTCATGGTGATAACTTGAGCAAACTTTGGCATTAGCTATTTGGTCACTTAAATTACCGCTCATTGCAACAACTATGTAAAAAAAATATGGTGACTGGTCTTCCGATGGTATTTTGCAAGGATGGTGTTTGTTTTGATTGTGTACTCAGAAAAAATCACCAGGATAGTTTTGACAAACGTGCCTCTTGGCACACCTCGGTTCCCTTGGAGCTTGTTTAGAGTGACTTGTGTGGTCCTCTTCCATCTGATTCTTTTTCTGGTTTCAAATATTTCTTAACTTTCATTGATGACTACTCCAGATGCACTTGGGTTTACTTCCTAAAACTTAAGAGCGAAGTATTTAACATGTTCTTGGCCTACAAGGCACTTGTTGAAAAACAATCTGGTCATCAAATTATTAAGTTAAGATCTGACAATGGAGGAGAATATGCTAACAACAAGTTCATTACTTTCTGCACTGAACAAGGAATCCAAAAACAACACACTGTTCCATATACACCACAACAAAATGGTGTAGCTGAACGAAAGAACCACACTTTAAAAGAAATGGCTAATTGTATGATCCAATCTAAGGGACTAAGTATTCAATATTGGGCTGAGGCCATAAATTGTGCAAATTACATAGTTAATCACACACCCACTAAAGTTTTACAAGGTATAACACCAGAAGAAGCATGGAGTAAAATTAAACCAGATGTAAGTCACTTTCGTGTGTTTAGTTGTGAAGCATGGTCTCACATTCCGAATGAAAAATGGAAAGCATTGCAGTCTAAAAGTGAAAAGTGCATATTTGTTGGATATTCAGAAGATGTAAAAGGTTATATACTTTTTTAGCCACATTCTCATTATATAATCATTAGAAGAGATGTTAAATTTAATGAAAATCTCTTGGCCTGTGAGCCTAACTTAGCAGGTGTGCCATCTTTGGCCTGCGAGCCTGATTCGGTGATTGTGCCTTCTTCTTCTTCTTCCAACTTCCTTGACAGGTTTCCAACTCCAGTTTCTGAGGATGAAAGTGAGGATGAAAATCCACCTCCGCCTACTCATATTCCTCCAATCGTACCAGTGCCAATGCTTCCTCGATGGGTCCATTCAACATTTGAAGCAGCTGGTGATCTTGCCAGTGATCCTAGAGATCAACGTCAAACAGGTTCTCAGTTTCACCGAGCCTCTTCTATTTTGGCTCAAGTTTTCGAGAATCATGATCCAGAAACTTTTGTAGAAGCTTCAAGAAATCCATATTGGGATGAAGCTATGGATGAAGAATATCATTCCTTAATGGAAAACTATACTTGGGATCTTGTTGTTGGAGACATTTACCATCATACACACTCTTTTTGGTTAAATTGGCCTAGTTAAACCACTATCCTAAGTATAATTGACATTAATTGACATCAGTGGAGCATTAATTTCCATCATCCAGTCACACCCATGCCTACCTATAGTCAAGGAGGCTAACTTAGCCTTCTCCTACAGTCAAGGAGGCTAACTGGAGCACTCCGGGGGTGATCTGAGTGATATTAATTCACCTAATTGCTAACTGGTGGTTACAATCAGTTCAACTAGTTAGTTAAGGAACCTCCTTTCATTAAATATATTATTTAATGATTATTTAATATTATTTAATGATCTAGAGTCAACAGGGGCGCCTCCAACAACTTCTGATGATCAGTTTAGCTTCAGTTAACCTCATCGGAGTTCATTGAAGTCATGGAGCACTAGCACTTGATGGTTGGCTTGCTATGACATGTGTTTTATCTCCTTCAGTTGAGATTCAGTCATTTATTGCACTCTGACTTTAGTTAGGGTGTGGTGAGTCAATTAGGGTTTTGGTTAAGTGGTTAACTTAGTGTGATTGAATGGCTAACAGTCAGTTAAGCCAGACTCACTCATGATTTTGAATTACCTCCTTAGGTATTCAAATTCCTCATTGATTCAATCTATTTCTTGACATTGTTATTGTAACTATTCATTGTTTATTGAATATATAGAGAGGAAACCATTCTGGTCCCGATTAACACCATTTCATGAGTATTTGTTGATTATTCTTTGATGAGATTGATTCTTTGTTCCTATATCAACATGCAAGATTAATATGGTATCAGAGCATATGGCAGGATGAATATCTATCTTTCAAAAACAAGATTTTTGACATATTTCTCCATGAAAAGTGAGCAATAGCTCAAAAATCCAGCACTGCACCAAAAGCCAAGGCTTACCACTCAATACCCAAGTAAAGAACTTATTGATCAAGATTTCTTGATTGACTATGCTGGGTGTGATGAAAGCCTAAAATGTGTAGGCTATATGACATTACGGTGCCCCTTTTGCAAGTTTTAACAGGTACAACTTTGAATGGATTCATCAATCCGTCTTCTCACTCCATTCAATAGCTATTCGTAATGGAAGTTGAAGATGATTGCATCTATGAAGAGATGAGGTCTCTATGAGGTGTATATTGGACTTGGAAAAGAGTCTTATGAGAATGAGAATGACTGGCTAAATGACAGTGATAGAGCTTTTGGAGCAATATGTCTGGCCCTTTCTCCTAGCTTGTACTACCTTATTGGTTCTGCTGAATACCCAAAGGAAGTCTGGAAAAAATTGGACAGAACCTTTGGAAAGCACAATGAGGATAATAATAGTACTTTGGAGATCACATCCAGCACCACAAGAGTTATTTACTCAAAATTATCGGCCTCTACTCTCTCTGATGAAGTTGTTCAAGATGAAGATGAAGCAAAATCTTCTACACATTCAATTCGAATTGAAGAAAGTCTCCATGCAGTGACTCCTTCTCCTGATGCTCTGGAAGTTCATGAGATCTCTGATATCTCATCTCCTCATATTTTTGAAATAGAAGAATACATTTGAATCTCCGGTATTGAATAAAAACACTGCTGCACTTCCATGCAAACATTCATTGGTGATTTTCCTTGGAATTCTGTGCAAAATTTACCAGTAATTGCTTCCGAAAGTGAAGAGAAAATTGATTTTTCTCCTTCTAATGTTGCTGCTGGTGTGAAAATATGTAAAAACTTAGATATTTTTGAAGAAATATAATATTATAAGAGTGACACATTCGCTCCCCATGATCTATATCTTCCAGCAAAATCCTGCAGGATTGCATGCACCAAAATTCAGAATTTTGAAGAAAAAGACAACTGTGCATCCACCGTCTCGGTTGACCATAATTTTGGATCTGATATGAACCTTATTGGATCTGATATGATATTATTTGGATCTGATCTGATATTTATTGGTTCAAAATTTCAGGTTCATAAACCTTCAGTACTACTTGTAGCTGTTCTCATCAATGGTGTGAAGAAACAAGTACCGCAAGTCTCCTACAACACTGCTGCTGGGGATTTAATTTCATTTCACAGTTTTGGATCTATTGTGAACTTATTTAGATCTGATTTAAATTCTGATATGATATTATTTTGTTCATATTTCAAAATCCCAGAGCTTTCAATCATGCTTGTAGCTGCTCTCACCAATTCCAGTGTGAAAAATCAAGTACCGCAGTTCTTTTTCAATTTTGTTGTTAGGGATTTGGTGTTAGTTTCCTCTTATGAGGTTTCTGATATTTTATTTTGTGAATCATTAGCTATTTATGAAGCTATATCAGATTTTGGAGCTAAATCATTCGTTCTCCAGAGTCCTAGGGATTCTCTACCTTTGGTCACATGCTCATCTCCTCACAGAACTAGTAAAGAGGAAGACATTCTGCATCTGCTTGGACACTTGCTCCTAAAAATTGGGGCTGATTTTACCAGTCATGGTTTGCTTTTCAAGGCTGCAACATATCAGTTTCTTGAGTGTTCCACACATGGTTCGAATCCTCAAGAACCTTTGCTCTCTCTTCAGATGATTTCAGCTACTCTACACGGGTCCAGTTTTCACCATGCAGCTGTTTATATTTCTGATTCAGTTGAGTGCATTGTTCTTATTCCAAAGTGGAAGATTCATCCAGACATATTCATTTATTTTGGATTTAGAGGTTCACATGCACAGTCTCAGGATGCTACTACATAGAAGAACCAATTCTTGATTTACTGCTTAGTTTGAGGGGGGGTATTTTTCCCATGAGGTTTTCCCCATTTCCTTGGTTATATTAAGCAGTTAATTTATTGTATAGGGTGACCTATGGCCTTTGTTGCCAGAGCCCTAGCATTTTTATGCATATATGTTTTCTAACTATTCCTGAGTATAGCTTAAGGGGGGGGTGTTGGAGACATTTACCATCATACACACTCTTTTTGGTCAAATTGGCCTAGTTAAACCACTATCCTAAGTATAATTGACATTAATTGACATCAGTGGAGCATTAATTTCCATCATCCAGTCACACCCACGCCTACCTATAGTCAAGGAGGCTAACTTATCCTTCTCCTACATTCAAGGAGGATAACTGGAGCACTCCGGGGGTGATCTGAGTGATATTAATTCACCTAATTGCTAACTGGTGGTTACAATCAGTTCAACCAGTCAGTTAAGGTGCCTCCTTTCATTAAATATATTATTTAATGATTATTTAATATTATTTAATGATCTGGAATCAACAGGGGCACCTCCACCAACTTTTGATGATCAGTTTAGCTTCAGTTAACGTCATCGGAGTTCATTGAAGTCATGGAGCACTAGCACTTGATGGTTGGCTTGCTATGACATGTGTTTGATCTCCTTCAGTTGTGATTTAGTCATTTATTGAACTCTGACTTCAGTTAGGGTGTGGTGAGTCAATTAGGGTTTTGGTCAAGTGGTTAACTGAGTGTGATTGAATGGCTGACAGTCAGTTAAGCCAGACTCACTCATGATTTCGAATTGCCTCCTTAGGTATTCGAATTCCTCATTGATTCAAGCTATTGCTTGACATTGTTATTGTAACTATTCATTGTTTATTGAATATACAGAGAGGAAACCATTCTGGTCCCGATTAACACCATTTCATGAGTATTTGTTGATTATTTTTTGATGAGATTGATTCTTTGTTCCTAGATCAATGTGTAAGATTAATACTTGTTCCTCTTCCAAAAGGAAGAAAACTTGTCAGATGTAAATGGGTCTACAGAACTAAGTATGCATCAAATGGAAGTGTTGAAAGACTTAAGGCAAGGTTAGTTGCCAACTGTTTTTCCCAAGTTGAAGGGATTGACTACAATGAAACATTTTCTCTTGTCACAAAAATGAATTCCATCTGCCTTGTTCTTTTCCTTGCAGCCTTACATAACTAAGCAATCCATCAAATGGATGTCAAGTCTACCTTTTTACATGGTGATTTATAGGAGGAAATTTACATGGAACAACCTCCTGGATATGTTTAGGATAACTCTAGCCTTGTCTGTCTCCTTAAGAAATCCTTATATGGCCTTAAGCAAGCTCCTAGAGCTTGGTATGCCAAAATGGATAACTTTCTCCTTGACACTGGTTTTTCTAGAAGCCATTCTGACCCCAATGTCTATACCAAGAAAGTAAGAAACCATCTCATCCTACTTGTTCATTATGTTGATGATCTTATCCTTACTGGTAGTGATCCTAACCTTATAACCCATGTGAAATCTAGTCTTAAGCAAAATTTTGAAATATCAGACTTTAGACATTTGCATTATTTTCTTGGTCTCCAAGTATTGCAAAACAAAGAAGGAATCTTTCTTTCCTAGTCTAAGTATGCTTGTGACCTTCTTCATCGCTTCCACATGGAAGATTGTAAACCGACCCCTTCTCCCTTCTAGTCTCGAGTCAAACTTTCTGCCACTTGTACTTCCCCTGAAGTAGATGCCACCTTGTATCGTCAGCTTGTTGGTAGTCTTTTATACTTGACTCATTCCCATCATGACCTTTTCTTTGTCATTGGTCGTGTTTCCCGTTATATGCAAACTCCTCATGAAAGTCACTCGAAAGCATAAAAAGAATACTTCGATATATTTGAGGTACAATTCCATTTGGGATTCATTACAGTACAGGGGGGGAACCTTTGTTGGTTGGTTTCACTTATTCAGATTGGGTCAATGATCCTGATGATTGAAAGTCTACTGCAGGTTATGTTTTCAGTCTGGGTGATCCGTAGGACCTCAACTTTAGTGCATTAAAAGTTTGTTGTAAAAGAATGCGTGCAACAAGTTAATTAATGGACAATATTAGCAGAAATTAAATGCTTAGAACAGGAATGAAAACCACAACACTGATAGATAGATACAAGGAAGAAAACACAGAAACAGAGTCACAAATAGAAGTTGATAACGGAGTTCACCCCCTCCACTGGGCTACGTCTCCGGGTCCCTCTCTAATGGGTACTGATCCAATTAATGGCTTTAAAATGGTACAAATGGTTCTGGCATCAACCTCAGCATTTGCAGAAATAGAATGCTGGACAGGAAGTCTTCAAGACTCCTCTCTGGAACTTACAACTTGGAATTCAAAATATAAAGAACCCAAACTATAACAAAGAATGGGTCGACTTCTAAATACAAACAACACTCTGGATAAATTGCAGAAAAAACTCTCCTGCTATCCTTTTGTCTCTGTCAAGATTAACTACAGCAAACTGTAAAACAGAAGGCTGAACATAAAGTCTTCAAGACTCCTCTTTGGAAATTACAATTGGGTCTTCAAAAGGCAAAGAAGCCCACATGTAATAGAGAATGGTCGACTTTACACTAACAGTATATGCAATAATTTTACAGCTAACTTTTTTTTCTCCCGTACTGGCTGAAAAATGCCATATCTCCCCTGGCTAAACTAGGCTAGAACCCTTATATTGTGGCTAGAATTGAGCTATTGAAGTGTTCAGTGGGAGAAATCATCACCGGTTCGACTCTCCAAATGTTACCAAAGAGTCTGTTCCGCATCCTCCTGCCAAATGCCAACTCGTTCATCATAACCGACCGTTCCATATTCCCTTAACGTTACAAACAGGTTGTTCATCTCTCCCAACGTGGAAACAAAACTGTGCCAAATATGATACCTGCCAGAGCATTACTCATATGCCAAGACGGAACCAATGCATCTGTTCCCTTCCCTGAAACACGGCATCAGAACTGTGTACTACTGCAAAAAAACCGTTTTGAAATGTCCCCGCGTGAATGCATTGCGGAATTTTTAGTCATATGAGCTTCTGTCGTGTGAAAGAGGACAAGAAACAGGCTCCGATGAACTCTCCATCGGCTGTCGGTTGGTTTCCGAGTTGGAAGCTTTAGTCATCGACGCGTCCGCCGTTGCGGAAGTGGATAAGCAACGGGCTCCGATTTTACTTCGATGAACTCTGTCGCAATCGGCTGTCGGCTGGTTTTCAAGTTGGAAGTCTTGTTACTTTGGTTTCCGCAGTTGCGGAGGTCTTGTGAGCTCCGCCATTGTGGCTGTCGAAAGCGTTATCCTTCCGATCAAGATTGTGCGCGTCGTTGCAGCTGTCATTCCGCTCCGACTTTCGATCTGTTCCGAACGCTTGTAAGTTTCCACCGATGCGGAAGGAGAAATATTGTAAGCTCCGACGTTGCAGAAGGGGAAAAGCTTCCGACCGCTGATCCTTAGATTTTTTGTGTCCAGTTATCTCTGCAGATAGACTAATAGTTTGGCCGCCCACCGTTGCGGAAGGAGATCTATTCCGACCTACGATCTTGTGGAAGGAGATCTCTTCCGACCTCCGATGTTTATATTTTTTGCCGTCCATTTGCCACTTCTTTGAACCATTAACTATGCGGCCTTTTCACAACTGTTAAGGGAAATGTCGCCGAACTACGCAGTATGGTTATGCCTCACCGTTAGACTAACTACGCAATGGACGTTATAACCGCCGAATTTTTTGACTAGACCGTGCACAAAAATGTCGCAGGTGTTACCATTTAACCATTGTACCATATTGGATCTTTAAAGAGGAACAATCCACCAGATCAATCCTCCCCATTGGAGAGCTTTTGGACCACCAAAAGCCTGAATTATTCTGCAAGAAGGTGAGGGTACCACTTCCTCACCATTCCAATCTCCATACATCCTACCTTGCTTAGAATATGCATATTAGTCTCCTTGTCCATGACCAAAGGAGATTCATACCATTTAAAATTCTTCACATATACAACTGCATATGTGACTGGAGATAAGCTCAAATAGAAAGAATGTTTACACTTCTTTTTAAAGATCTCAAAATGATCATAAACAAAATTGAGCTTTTTACCTTTCAACCTTCCCTTGATGATCTACAACCCAACTTGCTTTTCAACCTCAAAAGGATGATGATTTTCATGCCCGGCTTTGCAAATTGCCTGACTCGTCTCCTACTGTTCTTGCACTATCTGCTGCACTGTTTTCTTTGCATCATGATTTCCACCTTTCACATATTTTGTGCCGAAATAAAAGTTCACATGTGACTTCAATAGATAACAAAAACAAGCCTCAAAAGGAGATTTAATGCACTGCATGTGCTGCAAATAATCATGAACAGTCTTTTGCATAATCATCCGATTCATGCCAAGATTTGGAAGAGGCATGCTTCGCTGCAACTGCACTTCATGATGTACATCTCTATTAAGTGATAATATTTCAGGTCCCTGAAACAAAGCACCATACTAGGGAACACTTTTAATTAATTTAGTTCCATGTTCCACCAATGATTCACCTTTAACAGCCATTAATGCAAACTTCCTACTAGCATTCACTATCATTTTAATTTGACTTGTAGTGACTAATGCTAGATTTGTTTTCATACGATGTGCATGAACAATGTATTCCACACCACCTTTAAAGAGATGATATTTGTTCTGCTCTCTATAAAAGACTGCTTTCCGGTCATACAAATATGGACTCCCAAGTACAATTCCACAAATGTCCAGTGGTACTACATCTAGTTCTACCTTATCCATAAACTTTTCAGTGATTGCAAATTTCAAAACACATTTCTTTGTAACTTGCAATTGTGTATCATTAGTAACCCAACCAAGAGGATAGGGTTTTTCATGAGGCCTAGTAACTAAATGCAATTTCTTAACCACTTCTTCTGATATGAAATTCACTTGAGAACCACTATCAAACAATGTATCAACCTTTGTATGATTTGTAATGACACGAACATGAAACAGTTCACTTCTTCTTTTATCACTTTGCACAGAAGTAGATAGCAGATTTGTACTTGTACTTGCATAGGAATTAGAACTTGAACTTGCATCAGTGGAAAGAGATATACCTCTATCTTTACCTCGGATCCCTATTGCTGTGATCTTAGTCTCATCACCTGAATCAGATCCCAAGTCTTGAATTATTGCTGTAGTAGCTGCTTGATTATACTTATCTTTGTTTTTATTTCTTCCCATCCATTTAGGCTTTAATTCCGGATGAAGTTTCCAACACCTAGAAACATCATGCTCTTTCTGACAATGTGAGCATGTGGGTTTCTCACCCTCTTTCTTGATGGTAGTTGTTTCCTTTCCCTTATCTTTGCTTCTATCTTTGTTGTCAGATTTAAATGATTTCTTCACAAAAGTATCATTAGCATGCTTGGCCCTGGCTTCTAAATGGGTAGCTTGAACACATACATCATCCAAATTACTGGGATTAAACATTAACAAAGTATGCTTCAATTAGGAATGCATGCCACCAATGTACTTAAGAAGAGTTTCCTGTGTATCTAATGAAACATTCAATGCAATAACCCTCTTTCTGAATTCATGAGTATAATATTGAATGCTTTGTCCTTTAGCTTGTCTAAACATTTGCCAATTCATGGTTAATTGCTGCATGTGACCTAAAGGATAAAATTGCTTCCTCAATACTTCAATGAATTCATTCCAAACTGAAATAATTTTACCATTCTTTCGAAGATCTTGCTGAATCTTGATCTCCCACCAAGTAAGAGCCATTCCACTCATTCTCAAAGTGGCCAATTGGATTCTGGAAGGGTCATCATTAATGCCCTGCACCCTGCAATATACTTCAAGCTGCTTGATCCAATTGTCTAATTTTTTAGCATCTACATCTCGATTATAAATAGGTAATTCAAATTTTACATCCAATTTGAAATAAGGAATATTAGGACTTGCATTATGAGAAGTATGAGAAGAAGAAAAATTCTGTTTAATATCAGGAGGATCACCATCACCTCCTACTCCTTTACCCTTTTCTTCTGTATTCACTTCTGCATCTCTGGATGAAGATCCTTCTTCTTTCTTCTTCCTTTCTGCTCACTCTTTGAGTAGAAGTTCTATCATGGCTTTCATGCTCATAAAAGCCTCAAGAAACTCAGTTTCAGACATAACAGGTTTTTCCCGTTCGGTGTGTCATTCTTCTTCCCTTCATGGAGAAGACATGGTTCTTGAGAATGTTCTCCTGGAGCCAATCTCAGGATCTCCTTCAACTAATTCTCCTTCACCAAGATTTAACCTGGACCTGGTAAGCATTCACAAACTTGCACAAAAGTCAACTAGCTATGATACCAAATATGATCCGTAGGACCTCAACTTTAGTGCATTAAAAGTTTGTTGTAAAATAATGCGTGCAACAGGTTAATTAATGGACAGTATTAGCAGAAATTAAATGCTCAGAACAGGAATGAAAACCACAACACTGATAGATAGATACAAGGAAGAAAACACAGAAACAAAGTCACAAATAGAAGTTGATAATGGAGTTCACCCCCTCCACTGGGCTACGTCTTCGGGTCCCTCTCCAATGGGTACCGATCCAATTAATGGCTTTAAAATGGTACAAATGGTTCTGGCATCAACCTCAGCATTTGCAAAAATAGAATGTTGGACAGGAAGTCTTCAAGACTCCTCTCTGGAACTTACAACTTGGACTTCAAAAAATAAAGAATCCAAACTATAACAGAGAATGGGTCGACTTCTAAATACAAACAGCAATCTGGATAAATTGCAACAAAAACTCTCCTGCTATCCTTTTGTCTCTGTCAAGATTAACTACAGCAAACTGTAAAACATAAGGCTAAACATAAAGTCTTCAAGACTCCTCTCTGGAAATTACAATCAGGTCTTCAAAAGGCAAAGAAGCCCACATGTAACAAAGAATGGTCGACTTTACACTAACAGTATCTGCAATAATTTTACAGCTAACTTTTTTTTCTCCCGTACTGGCTGAAAACTGCCATATCTCCCCTGGCTAAACTAGGATGAAACCCTTATATCGTGGCTAGAATTGAGCTGTTGAAGTGTTCAGTGGGAGGAATCGTCACCGGTTTTACTCGCCAAACGTTACCAAAGAGTTTGTTCTGCATCCTCCTGCCAAATGCCAACTCGTTCATCATAACCGACCGTTCCATATTCCTGTAACGTTACAAACAGGCTGTTCATCTCTCCTAACGTGGAAACAAAAATGTGCCAAATATGATACCTACCAGAGCGTTACTCATATGCCAAGACAGAACTAATGCATCTGTTCCCTTCCCTGAAACACAGCATCAGAATTGTGTACTACTACAAAAAAACCATTTTGAAATGTCCCCACGCGAACGTATTGCGGAATTTTTAGTCATCTGAGCTTCTGCCGTTGCGGAAGAGGACAAGAAACGGGCTCCGACAAACTCTCCATCGGCTGTCGGTTGGTTTCTGAGTCGAAAGCTTTAGTCATCGATGCATCCGCCGTTGCGAAAGAGGATAAGCAACGGGCTCCGATTTTACTTCGATGAACTCTGTCGCAATCGGCTGTCGGCTGGTTTTCAAGTCGGAAGTCTTATTACTTTGGTTTCTGCAGTTACGGATGGGGAAGGTCTTGTGAGCTCCACCGTTGCAGCTACCGGAAGCGTTATCCTTCCGATCAAGATTGTGCCCATCGTTGCAACTGCCATTCCGCTCCGACTTCCGATTTGTTCTGAACACTTATAAGTTTCTGCCGATGTGGAAGGGGAAATATTGTAAGCTCCAACGTTGCGGAAGGGGAAAATCTTCCGACCGTCGATCCTTATATTTTTTTTGTCCGGTTATCTCTGCAGATAGACTAATAGTTTGGCCGCCCGCCGTTGCGGAAGGAGATCTCTTCCGACCTCTGATGTTTATATTTTTTCCGTCCGTTTGCTGCTTCTTTGAACCATTAACTGCGCGGCCTTTTCACAAATGTTAAGGGAAATGTTGCCGAGCTACGCGGTATGGTTATGCCTCATCGTTAGACTAATTGCACAATGGACGTTATAACCGCCGAATGTTTTGACTGGACCGTGCACAAAAATGTCGCAGGTGTTACCATTTAACCATTGTACCATATTGGATATTTAAAGAGGAATAATCCACTGGATCACTGGGATCTAGACCTATCACTTGGGCTTGTAAGAAACAACAAGCTCTTTCTCTTTCTTCAGCAGAAGTAGAATATCAAGCCGCAGTTAATGTCAGTCAGGAAGCTTTATGGCTTCGACAGATCCTTTCAGAGTTTGGATTCGAGCAGTAGCAGCCTACTCCACTTTGGTGCGACAATCAAAGTGCCATCAAGCTTGCCAAAGATCCAGTTCTACATTAGCGTAGCAAACACATTGAGCTACACATGCACTTCATCAGAAATATTATTCATGATCATGTTATTGAAGTGCTCTATTGCCCTACAGATGATCAAGTTGCAGATATCTTCACCAAGTCTCTTACAGAAGCGAAGTTTTCTAAACTTTGGTCTATGTTAGGAGTTCAGGAATGTGTCCTTAAGGGGATAGGCTCTAATGCCTCCTTCCTTCTCCTAATAGTGTCACTTTTGTAAATCCTTCAATCCTATCCCAAGTTGTTCTTAAGGGGGAATGTTAGGATATTTAGACACTTAGGAGTTAGTTAAGATCAACTTGTGTAATATATCCATTAGGTAAAAGTGTGTTTCTTTAGTATGCATTTCTAAATATTCTAATATGACGGTCGTGATATGTTCTAGACATAGAGTGATCTGATGGTTCAACTTCTCTTAGATCATACCTACCATTGATCCATGGCTTAACACCCGATTGGTCTATGATCTCTATTTAAAGAGAATAGAGGGTCCTTGGCTAGTTGATCAATTATGAGAAGCTCATGTAACTTTCTTTCTTTTGCACAATAAATTGCTCCAAGTAGCTATTTGGCTGGGGTCGTGGACTGTTTCCCTCTCGAGGGTTTTAGCCATGTGACAAACATTGGTGTGTTGATCTGTGATCTATTTGTGTGAAGTGATTGCTCAAGGTGTTCGGTCTTTTGGGAGTACCCTGTGTACCCGAACATTTATGATTCTCATTCAAATGGTTTCTTGGATTCACTGGAAGTATGTGTTAACACTCCAAGAAAATCCTCTAGGTTGTAGCTTGAGGATGCCTGGTAACTTAAAATGTTTTTAGGGTTTTCTGATATGGATAAAGTTAGGTGACCTATATAACCTCCCACTCTCAAGACATGCATGAAGCTCACTCAAATACAAAGCTTTTAGTTACAACTTTTTCAGTAGTTTGACAATAAGGTGCAGGGATGGAGAACTCATCAAGCTGGAAGACTTACATACAAAACATATGCATATAAAAGGATAAATCCTAACAAGGATGGTACTTATAAATAAAATCACATTAATTAACCAATAGGATGATAGCTATTAGCTATTAATCAACTTGAAAATAACCTAAATGCACATTGAGGCATAAGTACAGTAAAGATAAAGATGATGGATGAACAACTCATAACAAAAGAGCTTATAATTAGAATAAACAAGATGATATGCTTGATAATAGAATAGGCTTACAAATCCCCGAGGCCGAACCTTTATTATAAAATCAATCGTGGGCTTTATATCCTTCTACAAAAATGACAGATCCTGAAAATCCGATCTGTTTACACAAAAAATACTTGAAAGTGATAGTTTTCTCATATTAGGGATTCAAACCCTTGCTAACTATTTGTCTATCTATTGTGAAGATCTAGTTCACTGATTGAATACTAAATAACAATAGCAGTTGCTGATAATCACCACTGCTAGTTCAGTGTGAAATTTCCACCAATAGCCAGTGTCTCAGTGTTTAACTAAAGTGACCTTTCTTATTTAATCCGCCAGAATTTTATACCTTGTCGCCACGGTCCCCGATCGGAAGCTCTGTCTTCTAGCACATCAGTGCCCTAGAACGAAATGCTGCCATTGTTTCAGAGGTGAAACGAACTAGTTTTATCGTCATAAGAATGATTTTTGTCATTGATCGAAGGCCTTGTCCATTGCCTTACTGACACTGCGTAGCTACTTAGATTTACCTCACCGATCTGTAGTCCTTAGTTCTTCCGATCGCCGATGATTTTCTATTGATTGATTGGAATCCTTGTCTGTTTCCTTACCAACATTGTGGAGCTGCTTGGTTCTAAACTCATCGATCCATAGCCCTTAGTTCTTTCATTCGTCGATGAGTTTCTATTGTCGTGGAACCCGCAGTCGGTCTATCTCTTTCCATTGCGGCTCCTTAGTGGACTATCTTGCCGATCTGTAGTCCTTAGTTCTTCCGATCGCCGATGATTTTCCATTGATTGATCGAAACCAGTAGTTAGTCTATCTCCCACCGTTGTGACTCCTTAGTGCACTATTGTGTCGACAGTTAGTGTTTTCAATCACCGATGATTTTCTATTGTGGCAGAACCCATAGTCAGTTTGTTTCCCACCATTGCGGCTTCTTAGTGAACTATCTTGCCGACGGTTTATTAATTAGTGGTTCTGATTTCCGATACGTGACTTAGACGGAATTTTAGTGCTTTATACCACCGACACTGTGGAAACTTTCAGCTTTACTTCACCGATCCATATTCGTTAGAACCTCCGATCGCCAAAGTTTTCATCTGATCATGGAAGCTGTAGTATGTATGTCTATCAGTGGCTAATGAGATGTTCTGATCCTCGCCCAAGCCATCGAAGCTACAACTTTGTGAAATTTTCATAAAAAATAGAGGCTTTCAAACTTTTAGTGATATTCATATCCTTCATTGCATGAATTAAATTCTTCATACTATCGAAATAAATTATTTTGGGAGAACGTCTGGCTCCTACTTGGGGATGGGAACCTCCCAGTGAGGTCCCAAGAACCCTAGAACAAAATGCCTTTCCCTAAAAGAAACTAAGTAACTTAAAACTATCCTTTATTGTTCCATTGGGCATGGGGTTTTATTCTGAAAGCATAACAACCTACTATCTACTGATTTATAATCATAAGGCCTCAGAGCCTTAAATAAAATAGAGCTTCAAGAAATGCCAATTTACTGGGCCATTAAATACCTCTTCACCTTCCAGACTCTACATTTTGAAGGTGTTATTTTTATGTACCTGGGCTATCACAAAAGGGCCAATCCATAAAGAGTTGAATTTTCCATGTTTCCCCTTGTCCTCTCTAACAGCATCCCACTTGAGGACCCAAGCTCCAACCTGGAAGTTGTTTGCTTTTGCTCTTTTGTCAAACATGCCCTTTATCCTCTGTTGATGAGCTTCTGATTTTTCTACAACTTGCTCCTTTATTTGCTGTAATTCTACCAAATCCATCATCCTTCTTACCATATCATTTGGTTCATCCTCCTCTTCCTGAAAGAAATTTTCCAATGGAAGGATGAGCTGTATAGGAAAGATGGCCTCAGTGCCATAAACTAGTTTGAATGGAGAAGTCCCTATGGATATTTTGTCTGTTACCCTATAAGCCCATAAAGCAAACTTAAGCTTTGAATCCTAGATTTTCTGATTTGTCTCTAGCAGTTTCCTGATGATTTTGACTAAGCTTTTGTTGGATGACTCAGCCAATCCATTTCCTTGTGGGTAATAGGATGTGGAGTGCACCAGTTGAATACCCATTGATTCACACCTTTTAACTAATTACCCAACCTTAAAAGCTGGTGCATTATCAGTTACTAACCTAACTAGGCAACCAAACCTGCTGAAGATGTTCTCATATAAAAATCTCACGATGGCTTGATGAGTGGCATTTCTGGTGGGCACTGCTTCTATCCATTTGGTAAAGTGGTCAGTGGCTACCAAGATCCATTTATGTTGTCCACTAGAAGATGGATTTATTTCACCTATGAAATCTAGACCCCATTGCTGGAAATGCCCATTCACTGTAACAGGCCTAAGGGGAAAGGATTTGAGTTGCTGCTTCCCTATAAATATTTAACATTGGTCACAGGCCCTTACAAAAGTGCATACATCAGTAAAGAGGACTAGCCAATAATATCCTTTTCTTAAGATCTTGTGGGATGTGGTTTTTTAGTAGTGGTGGCCTCCACATGTACTGGAATGAAAGTGATGCATGACCTATTTTGCTTCCTCTTTATCTAGAAACCTTAATAAAATTCCAGACTAATCCCTCCAGTACAACAGTTTTTCAATTATGCAAAACTTAATAGATTTCAACTTAAGAGCTCGTGCTTGGTTAGGAGTGAGATCAAAACAAACTTCTAATTTTTACAAAAATTGAATGATGCATGAATACCACTCACATGAAGATATGTTCTCAGCTACTGATGGACTGTTATTCTGATCTTGATTTACTTCTATTTCCACTGCTACCATAGTCTGCACCTTTGCTGATCTGACACATGAGAAATTTATTCCCAACAGTTCATAGTTTTTTTTGGCCATGAGTTTGGCTAGACCTAATCCCCTTACTAGCTTGGTGGGTTTCACCTCTACATCAAACTCAATGAGTTTGGAAATCCACTTAGCTCTCTTCCCATCAATGTTAGGCTGAGTCAAAACATCCTTCATGGCAACTGAAGGGACATATGCAATGACCTTTGCATGGAGAATGTAGATTATGAAAGTCTTCAAATATTTTATGAGAGCATAATCCTGCTTCTCAATTGGGTCATACTTCAGCTCAACATATCTCAAGGTTCTGCTGAAAAAATCAATTGGATGATCAAGACCTTCATCATTCTTTTGTAATAGTACAGCTATCACTGTGTCATAAGATGCAAAAGAGAAAATGTAAAAACCATTGGTGTAGTTGAGACTAATAAGGGTTGGGTCCTCCATGATGGCTTTCTTAATGTCTTCAAAAGAGTTTATTTCTTGGTTAGTCCACTTTATTTATGCATCCCTTTTTAGCATGATTGTTATAGGCTTTACCAGCTCGAAGAAATTTGGAATAAACCTTCTGAAAAAGTTTATCTTTCCTAAAAAGGACTGAATGTCTCTTTTTTACCTTGGTATTGACAATTTTTGGATTGCTTCCACCCTCATCGGATCGATCTTTACACCTTCAGCTGAGACTATGTGGCCTAGGAGCTTTCCTTCATTGACTACAAACTGGGACTTCTTGGGGTTCAGTGATATTCCATACCTTCTGCACTTTAGAAATAACTTCCTTAAATGTTGCAAGTGGTCATGATGGCTATGAGAATAAACTGTTAAGTCATCCAAATATATCAGCACAAATTTATCTTTTAGCCCCACAAAACTAGGTCCATAGCTCTCTGAAAAGTAGCCCCAGCATTCATTAGCGCAAATGGAATTTTAGAATACATGAAGGTTCCCGAGGGGGTGGTAAAGGCAGTCTTCTATTGGTCATCTAGGTGCACAGCAACTTGGTTGTATCCAGAGAATCCATGAAGGAAGGACATGACCCTGGCCCCCGAGACTTTCTATAGAAGATGTTCCATCTTAGGCAATGGATAGCTGTCTTTTTTGGAACACTTGTTCAGGTTTCTAAAATCCACACAGAACCTGATTTGTCCATTTTTCTTCCTTACCACTACTATATTTGTAATCCACTTGGAATACCTGAGGGGGATTATGATCTTGGATTTGAGGAGTTTATGGATCTCTTTCTCAATCACTGGTAATAGAAGAGGGCTGATGGGTATCAGCTTCTGTTTGAAAGGAATGGTGTCCTTCTCCAAAGGAATCCTGTGCTGGATGATGTTGGTGTCATATGTTTCTAGGTCACTATACTCCCATGCAAAGGCATCAGCAAACTCTTTTATCAAGGTGCAAAATTCAGACTTTTGTCTAGTATCCAGCCCAGTGGATAGATTTATCAGTTTCAGATGGCTTTGGTTGCCTATGTTTTGCTCTTGGATAGCAGGATTTAGCTCCATTTTGGCAGGCTTGAAAGGGATGTCATTGTGATCAAACAGTTCTTCCAATGGTAGTAGACCTCGGGGTATGTAGTTGCTGGGAAATTGAACAGTATTCTTCTCAGTCGCTTTATCTTTTAACTTGAGCTGCTTGGATTCCTCCATGTTAAGGTTTTCCTGGTCTATGTGTATGTCAGAGAATTCATCTACTAACTGAAGGAATTTACTAATATCCTCATCATTTTCAAACACCCTCCAAAATTTTACATTGTCTGGCAGAGAGGGTGTGTACTTGACCTAAACATCATAGCTAAGCTTAGGGTGTAAAGGAGGAACAAACAGACTTGCAGAGACAGTCAGGGAATCAGCCAAGTGATCTAAATCCCTAGGAATATATGACAGTTAAAAAAACATAAAGGAGTCTCTGAGTTTCCATACCTCGTCCCCATAGGCCTTTAATCTGATATTTTTTGTCTAAAAAGCATTGTTGACCTGCTGTATGATGATGTCTACATCTCCAAAAATATTCATGCACATGATCCCCATATCCTTGGTAACTTTAACTCCTAGAAGCAAGGCTTCATATTCTGCTACGTTGTTAGTGGTTTTGAAATCAAGCTTATAAGATAAGTGAATGTTTTCCTTAGATGGGGAGATCAATACTACACCCGCGCCTGTTGAGCTTTGAGCGCTAGCCCCATCAAAATACATGGTCCAGATCGTTGTCGTGAATTCTTCGGGACACTGACGGGTGGGCTCAGTGAGATGAACTGATGTCTGCTAATTATCAAAATGCAAGACCCAAAATTGGTGTCCACCGCGTAGATGGGGTGATTCACTGAGCAGCTCTCCTTGCTTATAATGTATGCTAGCTGATTTTCCCTGTACAACCTCTTAGTCTCCCCTCCAATAATGGGAATGGTGGCATATGTGAGATCCATTTGAAGGGTGCCACCCAGTCTTTTGCTCCATGACTGAGAGAGTAAGAGGCCGAATTTTGGAGGAATATTAGCCACTACAATGTCCATCATTACGCTTTTCGAATATAGCTGCGTTAAGTTTACAGCAAGGTATTTGATGAGGCCCAAGCACTTGACCTTCTTGGAGTCAAAGGAGAATAAATCATGGTAGTTCTTGGTGATGCTGAGGCCAATCTCATCTATCACATCCTTTGGCATTAGGTTATGAGAGGCTCCTGAATCCAGCAGACAGTTATGGAGGATTTTATCATGGATGTTCAAGGATATATAGAATGGTGGGAAGGATTCCTTTAGGTCTTTGATCATGGGGCATAGGGTTACAATAGGCTTGTCATCTTACAGGTTCACAAAGCCAGTGTCAATGTGCACCTTGGGCTGAAGAGAATTCAGAATGGAGGTTTTGAATGCATCATTCTTCATTAGCTCAATTAAAGGGGAAGGGATTTTCAATTTTTGAATTTCAGATTCGAGGTTGAAGGAATAATGCAGCCTATCTGGAAACCTTACCTCAAGAGTTGTAGGTTTGAGTTGGACTTGATCAGGTGTGGTTGAAGGTGCTAGTTTATGCAATGCTTTGGATGGGATGACCACTTTCTTTGGTAAAACAACAACTTTTCTAGCTGGTGCAGAAGCTGCTTAACAGGTACATCATTCTTCTTGAGAGGAGAAACCAGCCTAGATCTCAGTTTGTAACCTCCCTGACCATCATCCTGATAGACAGCCTCTTCAATGATCTTCTCATCAATTAGTGCTTTCTCATATTCTACATTTGTCAGAAAAGAATAGTCCGCCTCATGCTCCATTCAGTGGATATTGTCTTCAGCTTCTCCTTATTCTTCAATGAATTCTGGCTCTTCTTCTAATACAACATTTTGAAATGGAGCTCTTATCCTCTGATCTTCCCCTTGATTTCTCTCCCTTCTAAGAATCTGAACTGGGGGGTTTCCTCTTCTATAAGGAACAAAATTTGGGTTTCGAGGAGAAAAGTCACTTGGCCCTTTACCCCTCACCGGTAAATGTCCTTGGCCATTCAATTTAGACATTTCAATAGTCAGGTTATCTAACAATTTGGTCATTTTGTCAATCTTGTTCTCTAATGCCGAAGCCCCACTATAGTATGTTGGTTGCATTTTCCTGTCTATCTTCCCTTTTACCTTCTGAGACGCCAAAATGTTTGACTCTACTTCTATGGCAGCATCCTGCATGAGTGATAAGGAAACATACCTACTTTCTCTAAGAAGTAAGCAGAATTCAGAGTCAAAGGCATTTGCATAAGTTATCCTAGCCGAGTTATCAGTGGGATTAATTTCAGTAGGGATCTTGATGTACATACTGTTGAATCTCTTGGTAAAGTTGGAGACAGACTTCCCATTTTCTCTTTTCAGGTTGTTGAATTCTGTGATATAGTAGAGGTGGTCCCTCCTTTCTCCCCAATGCTTTAGGAAAATGTCATCTAGGGCCTCTATGCTTACCACTGATCCGGCAGGAATTTCCTTAAACCACTTCCTAGCCTGGGCATCTAGGATTTGCACAAAAACCCTAGTCCATACATATTCTTGTTCTATGTTAATATTTTCAGCATAGTTGTAAAAAGCCTCTATATGTTCTTCAGCAGTGAAATCCCCTTCCCCTGTAAACTTAGGCATATACTTGAGATAATCCCCTGTAGGCATGGCTGCAAGAGGATTTGGCAGAATTAAGGGCGCATACCTAGCTACCAGGATCCTTTCCATCTTGGTCAGTTGAGGGGAATCCATATTAGAAATGGGTATGGACAGGGTTGTGGAAGGCAGCACTGATGAAGATACTTGCTGAGAAGGTGGTGGTATACTTATCCTAGTGGAGTCACCAGGGATTGGATCTTCACAAGCAACAGTGCTTGAAGATGCCCAACCCCGAGATTTTTCTGATGTATCTAAAAATTCCTGGGAATTAAGAGTTTTAGTAGAAGAAATAACAGTAGAGAGATTTCTTGAAATACCTGATGTATCTTTATATGAAGAACTACTAGTCTGTCTTAGTAAAGCCCTAGATTTCCTCAAAATTTCTTCTAGATCTAAAACCGGTGTTGCTGGTGGCCCCTTTGGGTTTGCTCTGGTACTTGGTCTTCTTGAAGCCAGCTTATATCAATGGAGTCTCCAGATAGATGATTACAACCATAATAATGTCCAAGCTTTGTCTATCATCAAATCATGGATCTATGTCATCTCCCAGGGAAGATAAGCTTCAATTTCCTCTCCCTGGCAACGACGCCAGTTTGTTATCACTCCAGGAAACTCCTCTAGGTTGTAGCTCAAGGATTCCTGGTAACTTAAAATGTTTTTAGGGTTTTTTGATATGGATCAATTCAGGTGACCTATATAACCTCGCACTCTCAAGACATGCATGAAGCTCACTCAAATACAATGCTTTTAGTTACAACTTGTTCAGTAATTTGACAATAAGGTGCAAGGATGGAGAACTCATCAAGCTGGCAGACTTACATACAAAACAGATGCATATAAATGGCTGAATCCTGACAAGGATGGTACTTATAAATCGAATCACATTAACTCACCAATAGGATGATAGCTATTAGCTATTAATCAACTTGAAAATCACCTAAATGCACATTCAGGCATAAGTACAGTAAAGATAAAGATGATGGCTGAACAACTCATAAGAAAAGAGCTTATAATTAGAATAAACAAGATGAGATTCTTGACAATAGAATAGTATTACAAATCCCCAAAGTCGAACCTTTATTATAAAATCAATCATGGGATTTATAGCCTTCTACAAAAATGTCAGATCCTGAAAATCCGATCTGTTTACACAAATAATACTTGAAAGTGATAGTTTTCTTAGATTAGGGCTTCAAACCCTTGCTAACTATTTGTCTATCTATTGTGAAGATCTAGTTCACTTATTGAATACTAAATAACAGCAGCAGTCGCTGATAATCACCACTGCTATTTCAGTTTGAAATTTTCACCAACAACCAGTGTCTTGGCATTTAACTGAAGTGACCTTTCTTGTTTAATCCACCAGAATTTTCTACCTTGTCGCTGCGGTCTCTGATCGGAAGCTCTGTATTCTAGCACGTTGGCGCCCTAGACCAAAATGCTACCGCTGTTTCGAAGGTGAAACGAACTAGTTTTATTGTTGTCGGAATGATTTTTGTCATTGATTGAAGGCCTTTTCCATTGCCTTACCGACACTACGGAGCTTCTTAGCTTTACCTCGCCAATCTGTAGTCCTTAGTTCTTCCAATCGCCGATGATTTTCTATTGATTGATCGGAATCCTTGTCCATTTCCTTACCGACACTATGGAGCTGCTTGGTTCTAAACTCGATGATCCGTAGCCCTTAGTTCTTTCGAGCACCGATGAGTTTCTATTGTCGCGGAACCCGTAGTCGGTCTTTCTCCTGCCGTTGCGGCTCCTTAGTGGACTATCTTGCCAATATATATTCCTTAGTTCTTCCGAGCGCTGATGATTTTCTATTGATTGATAATAACCCGTAGTCAGTCTATCTCCCACCATTGTGGCTCTTTAGTGGACTATTGTGTCGATGGTTAGTGTTTTCAATCGTCGATCTGTAGTCCTTAGTTCTTTTGATCGTTGACGATTTTCTATTGTGGCGGAACTCGTAGACAGTTTGTTTTTCGCCGTTGCGGCTCCTTAGTGAACTATCTTGCCGACGGTTTATTAAGTAGTGGTTTCGATTTTTGATACATGACTTTGGCAAAATTTTAGTGCTTTATACCATCGACACTGCGGAAAATTTTAGCTTTACTTCATCGATCCATAGTCCTTATAACCTTTTATCGCCGAAGTTTTCATCTGATCACGGAAGCCGCAGTCTGTATGTCTGTCGGTGGCTAATGAGATGTTCTAATCCTCACCCAAGCCACCGAAGCTACAAATTTGTGAAATTTTCATAAAAAATAGAGGCTTTCAAACTATTAGTGATATTCATATCCCTCATTGCATGAATTAAATTCTTCATACTATCGAAATAAATTATTTTGGGAGATAACAATATGATTACACTTGATTGGGTTGTTTTCTCCGATTAGAAGTAGGAGTAAATAATGGAATAAGCTCACTATACGAGCATGTAGATTCTTTTTAATATGCTGGTTTGTAGCAGTATTTTGTCATTTCAGAGGTATGATTTTAGAGTTTGAGAAAGTTGCAGAGATTTGGTAAATGACTCCATCACCCAATGAATAAGGCACAAGGTCTACAGGTTCTTGATGCCTCACAAGGAGGAATTCATCCCGCAGCAAGAGCCAGATGTTATAACTAGATCTTGTTCTTAGTTTATCTATTTTTTTTGTCCTAATTTTCAACTGTTGGTTTAAAATGATTTTACATTTTATGTTTATTTTAAGAATTTTTGACAATCAATAATTTTTGTTGGATTTAATCCTTTTAATGGTTTAATTATTTCATTAATTTAGTTTTAAGGTTTGTCTTTTGGGATTATTAGTTAATATGTATATCTTTAAGATTTCAAAAGCTTATAATAAAAGTTTATTCCAAGTTTTTTTTATAATCTAACCCTAATTTTTTAGTCCTTTGTCAAATATTTTCATGAGGAGATTCCTGTAGCAGCTCTATTTTTCTTGTTTTTGTCATTATCATTGGGAGCAGATTAGGAGGTGATGGAAACGAATTATAGAAAACCAAAAGAGGTTTTTTTTCCACAATAGACTCATTCACAAAAACCTCTCTCATTTTTTCAACATCTATTATCATTTGAGATATTCGAATTCATCTTTATGTCCTATTTTCAGGGTTTGAATTATTTAATAATTTCATGTTTTAGTCACATCTTTCTAGCACGTATTACGATAAAGTGAAGGGGAATTTTTAAAAACCAAGATATTATTTTGTTCATAATAGACTCATTTAAAAAAACCTCTTTCATTTTTTGTACAGGTGTCTTGGATCGACAGATAGGAAGGCGTCTTTGAGACCCAAAATTTCCGAAATTCGTCAAATTTCCCCAAATTCGATTTGTTATTTTTGGGTTAATTGTCTTTAAATATTTTGAGTTATCATGTGACTAATTGATGTAACTGTTTCAAATTTCAACCTAGAAGGTAGTTATGGAACTACTTTACCTTTGTAATGATAAAAGGAAGACAAACATACAGTTTTGTGGTGGGATTTTTCACTCAACGAGAGGATTTTGGAGCTTTGATTTCTCAAGCTAGCATTTATAACTCTTATGTAAGTGGATGAATATTATTGATTATATATAAACTGATAATCCCTTTTACCTATCATGCTTTTTCATTTCTGATCAGGTTGATTTCTCAGTCTATAATTTCATTTCCTGTTTAAAGGTTTATTCATGTAAATGCTTGTAGCCTGTGGGTGGAATTAGTATTTTATGTGTAATGTTTATGGATTATTGGGATGTGTTTGATCCCCAGTTTATCCAACTTGCATGATTCAATTCTTTATTATCTTGTGGATGTTTATTTTCTCCTTGCTGATGAAGTTTTTAAAACCAAAACCCTAAAAACCAATTTTATTCTATTTCATTTTGAGATTGTGTTACCTTGCTCTTGTGGTAGTCTAGGAACAATTTCTAGCACTAACACTGCCTATTTTGGAAAGAGGAAGACCATATAGATAAGCTTCATTTTATCTTTAAATAATGCAGATATTATAAAATACACTTAAATCCACATAAGTGTGTTTTATACGTTGAGTCGCGGTGGTTAATCGGATTCATTGTTTCAATTAAAGGTATACATGTGGATTCGTTAAAATTTGAGGCCATTGTAAATATGTCTCCTCCTCATTCTATCAAGAAACTGCAGAGTCTGCAGGGAAAATCCAATTTCCTTCGATGATTTATAGTCAACTATGCCAAGATCACAAAGGGTTTCATGTGATTGCTGAAACAAGACACCCCATTCCTATGGGATGAAACTACACAGCATGCTTTGAAGGCATTGAAAATTACCATCGGATCCTCTCTTGTATTTTCCAGATTACACTAAATATTTTATATTGTATCTAGCCACATACGAGCTAACCATAGGAGTAGTACTAGTTTAGGAAAATGACAAGATCCAAGAGCATGTTTTCTACTATCTTAGTCGAGTATTAGTAGGTCTTGAACTTAGGTACTCACACATCGAGAAGTTGGCATTGGCGACAGTTTATGTTGTCCAGAGGCTATGACACTATATCTTGCCGAGGACAACCATAGTGGTTGCAGATGCGAATCCATTCCAGTATGTTTTATCCTGATGAATAATCGAGGAAAATTCAACAAATGGATCATCATCCTTCAAAAGTTTGACTTGGATTTTTAGTCTACTAAATCTAAGAAATCCTTAGTGTTTGCAGAATTGATCTCAAAATTCCTGGATGAAGAGATAATAGTAGCAGAAGAAGACTCATTTACAGATGAGTACTTCTTTTTAATTTCAACCTCAGATCCATGATATGGAGATATCCTAGTATATCTTCAGACTCTTAAGTGTCCTGCATCCTTCTCGTTGTAATATCGGTGCAAGTTGCGTGTTAATGTGAAAAAATACCTTATCATCGGTGATACCTATTATCGGTGAGGGGTGGATTCTATCCTACGTCGATGCCTCACCCACAAGGAGCCAGAGCTTTTCCTAAATGATTCGCATAACAGACCATGTGGGGGTCATTTATCTAGGATAGCAACGACCTAGAAAATTCTACGTGTTGGTTATTTTTGGACCACTATCTTTAAGGATTGTGTGGAAGTTGTAAAGTGTTGTCATCCTTGTCATCTCTATACCAGAAAATGTAGTCACACTTGGCTCCTTTATTTCCCATCATCGCGGTAAGGCCCTTCACTAAGTGGGGGGTTGATTTCATGATGTGCAACCCGACATCGGCTGGGGCGCACATGTATATCATTATCGATGTAGACAACTTTATGAAGTCAGAAGAGTCAATGCCTACCTTTAAGGCCGATAGCGAAATAGTAGCATATTTCGTTTTTAACCAAATCATTACTAGGTTTGACATCCCAAAGCAGATCGTCACTGACCATGGTAGTCACTTTCAGAACCGCATGATGACTAAATTGATCATGATTCTAGGATTTAGGCAAGATAATTCATCTTCCTTTTACCCTCAGGAGAATGGGCAAGTAGAGGCGACCAATAATACTTTGAAAACCATTCTTAAGCACACTATAAATGTGAGTAGGTCAAATTGGCATATTATGTTGTACCTTGCACTTTGGGAATACCAAACTAATGCCAAGACTGCAACAAGTTTCTCTCCTTTCCAGCTCGTTCATAAGGTGTAATAAGTTACACTGGTTGAGTGTGAAATCCCATCCCTAAAGATATCTATTCATGTGCTTCCTAACACTATCGATCTTGAATAATGTTTTCTTCATTTAGAGAACCTAGATGAACAATGTAGAGATGTGCTTATTGCAAATAAGGCACATAAGAATAGGGTTAAAAACCAGTACAACAAAGCTGTCAAACCTAGGGTTTTTTTTTAGGGAGAACTTATTTTTCTCTGGGATCAAGACAAGGAACCGCTGGGGGAAGGTAAATTTAATTCTATGTGGTTAGGACCATATGTGGTGTCAAAATTTTTAAATAAGGGAGCTTATGAATTAACTTATTATGGTGGTAACTGCTAACACAAAAAAGTGTTCATCTAGCTCTACATGGTCTAAACCATATACACACATCATATCCATACCATATTTTCCTTACTTTTGACCTTCACAATTGTATTTCCACAAAAAATAGTCCAAAAACATTATTATTTACTATGGTTTACCCTCATTCTCTCCCAAAAAGGGTCAAAAACCCTAAAAAGGGTTCAAAAACCCTAAAAAGGGTGTAAAAACCCTAAAAAGGAGAAAAACCATAGGAAAATACCATTGGTCAGAAAATACCATGGGTTAACCTTGGATAAAAAAACCCTAAAAAATTACTTTAAATACGTTGTGAAGGTCTCCCCAAAAGCACTCATAACCTTTTTTCACATTTTCATTTCATGAGTATGCTGGAACACCTTTTTCTATCAGGTATTCACACACCATTTTTCCACCATCTCATTTCCATACCATTCCCACTTATTGCATCGAGACATTCTCTGTACCCACCTGGAGAACCAACCTGTGGTGAGGAAGACCACTTCCAAGATGGCCATGGTGGCCCATGTTTTGGAATGACCCCCTCCTTTATCAGATTCAGAAAAAATATGAGAATGGACTTATCTCATGATAAGTTGCAACGAGTGTTTATTACCCTCTTTGAAGTTGTTAAAACGAAAAGAGGCACTCATCAATGATGATGGAGAAATTAAGGGAAGGGAAACATATCATTTGCAATAATGGCAGTTTTAAGTCACCTATGAAAATGGCACCTATCTGCATTTAATTCAAATAGTTGGGTATTCATATTGTCTCTAAGTTGATCCACTTTCATGATTCATGTCACTCCTTTGAGTCTTTTCAAATAATGCATCGCCCATTGTTGCATTATGTCCTGATATATGCCTCGCCAAGTCAATGCTGCCAAGTCTTCAGTCATGTCACCCAGTGTTCAAAGGACAGTTATGTTGAGAGTTATCCTCTATAGTCAAAACTAATTTTATGTCAGTTACCTTTGAGTCAGTCCTATGGTTACTTCATACTCAAATTACAGATGTTTGTTCCAAGTTTCATGTCGTTGATGTGGGATTCATCATGGCCCTTGTTGGAAGGAATTTTTGAGGATAGTTAGCTACGCAACATCAAGGATGTTGTGCAAAGTCAAAGATGTTGTGTAAGGTGGAAGATGGTGGGAAAGGAGGCTTAGGTATATTTTATGTATTTTGGTCATATTTTGTATATTTGGACCGCATTATGTGGATTATGGCCATTATTTTGTAGATTTTGGTCCAAGTAGTTAGGAATTTGACTTAAGTGGACCATCAATGTAAAGGTGCAAGACTATAAATAGACTTAGGATTTTAAATGTTAAGTATTCTTAGCTTCTGCGGCAACTTATCTACTTGTCTTTTGATATTTTGGATATCTTCGGATCTGTTGTAAATCTAGAGATAAAAGCTGTGTAAGAGAGGAATTTAAGAGTTGTTTTGGAGAACCTGTGTTTTGTTGTGAAGATTAATATGACATGACAAAGATTGGGCAGAAACATTGTGTCTTTTTGCATCTTTCTGTTTTCCTGATTTCTACAATCTAAATGTGAAAGCGATGTGTATCTGTGAATGATGTGATGCTTCTCTGTTATGAATGGTGATATCTTGATAGATATTTTTATGCATCGATGTTTATGCTGTGATATGAATACGTTAATCTGGTCTACTAAATGATGATATGAATTGGTGAATTGAAAATATGAATGATTAGATCTGTTAAGTAATGCTGCACTGAATTAACATTACATACACAGTCCTCCTTTGTACTGCGGAAACTTTGTTCTCAAAGTCCTCCCTCAAACATATTGGGTAATACTGCATCTACTCTGTAGGTGTTTCTATATGGGGTAAAACCTGTACGAGCTGGTGCTTAGGGAGATCATTGCATTTTGGGTGTCGACAGAGAGAGAACCCATGTCGACAGGTTTGTGTCAACAAATGGTTCCATTGCTGGGACCTTAGTACAATTGGGAAGGAGGACATGTTGTGGCATCCAATGAGACCATAAATTCTAGACTGGTTTGATCAGAAGGCACAGGAATTTAGTGAGAAAGAAAATCAAAACCCTGGAGGAAGGATGCAGAAGTGGCTGGAGAGGAACCTGTAGTTTGATCTACGCGAGTACTTTTTCTCTAAGTTTCTGATAATCTTGTATGAGTGGTTGACGTGATTGATATATCAGAAGACAAATTTCCTAGGAGTTGAACCAACTAGCTAGACTCTAGAACTAATCCAACAGTTGCAGGAAGTAGAAAACAAAGCATCGAGGGTCGTTGAAGCTTGGCTTGACAACATTTTGGAGGGCTACATCAATGATTTCACGGTTAGCACAATTAAATATTAGAGTGATGCAGAATGGGATTTTTTCAATAGACCAAGAGGTAGGTTTTTGTTGTCTTTTCAATTGTCTATTAAGATGATCATCTACGAAAAAGGCATATTGAAGACAAACTCTACCGATTAGAACCCTGGTGTGCAGAGGTTGTGGGTATCATGGAGATGAGGGTTGGATGGAATGATATAGGGTAGATGGATGGAAGTTAGGAAGTGAATTTGAGGGAAGCCAAGGTAGGAATTGGTCTTATAAAAGGAGCAAGGTTTTTACAAGAGAAGAGGTAGACGAAATGAGAGAGTCCTGTTGCGACTAAAACAAGAGACTACGAGAGAAGACCACACAGGATGAAGTGACCATATAGAAATGAAGGAGATGACTAGGATACGCATAATCCTAAGGAAAAACCAACCCATAGAAAAAATGTACCCACACCTCTGTCCACTGTGCCACACTTGGGATGAAACATGAGTTTGACACTAACTTTCCAATGTGTCAATAGAACTCTAACAGTAGCGGGTCAGTGACTGTAGGAAGAAGGCACAGGGTGGTGGGAGATGATGTGAATTTACCCTTGTTTATGGGAATGGGACTGAGGATCATGAGCAATACTGGTTTTTGTGTGAAGTGGTATGGACTGTCAAACAAGATCAAGAATCTGATGTCAAGAAGGGTCAGTTGACGACGACCCTTCGAGCTTGTGCACTGGATTGGTTCATGAAATTTTTACAAGTTCTTATGGGGACCCCAGTGAAGAATCTATATGAAATTAGAAAAGGATTGATTGAAGAATTCAGAAAACCAAAATCTAAGGTGCAATATATCACAGATTTGAAGGAGATTAAGAAATTTCCAAACGAGATTGTTTGGGACTTTGATAAATGATTCAATACACTGATGGAAAGAGTTATCTTTGATATGAGTGATGTTCAACATAAATAATGGTTCATCATGGTGTTAGTACCACATATTAGACTGCCGTTGATGAGACAAAAGATTGCGACATAGAGCGAGGCTCTGGAGATTGAGATGAAGTTGGAGGATTCACTTGTTGGTGAGAAGAGGGTTGCAATGACCCAATTTCAATCTCAATTGGAAAACTTGACAATCCAGTTACATGATATCAAGAAGGGGAAAAATAATAGTGGAAAAATATGGTGTACTCGATGTTGTGTGGAAGGACATCATAAAGATCAATGCCCGGATTTTTGAAACTACCTATTGTCGAGAGCACCAAATCAATTAAGTTATGGTGGCATGCCATGGTGTCCTATATACCAATTTTATGGACATCAACATGAATATTGTGGGTGTTAGCACTCAGAATGTACCCAATATTGTAAAGGTAAATCCCAAGGTAACAGCAAAACCACTTTAGAAAGAAAATGGTTTTTCTTCCAGAGAGGGATCTCTCGATATAGATTTAACAAGACCAGATATAAACCAACACTTAAGATTTGTATAGATGGTTGAAACAACACATAACCATTGGGAATGGAGTCACATAAAAATAAAAATATCACAAATACATATACATGAGATTTATCAAAGGCAAGGTAACCATTTCATCACAGTCATTCATTTAGTTCAGGTGAGACAGAAGAGACAATGAACAACCCATTAATACAGAGCATCAAATATGAGTTCTATATTAAATTTAGTAGAAGAATGTATAAAATATCCAAAACGATGATCAGAGCATAAACATTATGAATTCTAACCATCAAATACTGTGTTTCAGATATGAAGAAAAATAGAATGAAGTGTTACACTGGAAAACACAATCACATAAGGAAAGAAATACGGACTATAATGGAAACGACACAGGAATCTCTGATAATTCTTATGCATTCGCTCTGTTATTCAGAAATAATATGTCTTTCAAAACATTCAACAACAGGATGGGTTCCAACCCCCATCAAATAAAATAGATGCAAATATATACATAAAATGATTCATCTTCAAAGAAGATTCATAACTGAATGACCGGCTTAATTAAAGTCTTGTAACTAAAATCCTAACTTCTAGGAATAAACTACAACTTCAATCCCAACAGATCACCAAGTTAAAATCAACTTGATACAAGGCCTATCCCAGCATCTCCTTAGTGCGTGACATATGTTTTCATGAATGAAGGATATATTTTATCTTTCTGAACCTCTCCACGGATTTCCATTGCTCCGCGTTTGGGGTATCATATTCCATCATCTCTCGAATTGACACTTCCAGCTCCATGTAAGCTTCATATGACACCATTGGGCAATTCTCTAATGATAATCAAGAACTTTTGTAAGATTTCGAAATCCTCTGTCAGTTTGTCCACAATAAATTTCTCTCTTAGGCCTTTTTCCAAATCATCAAATTTGGAATGATCCATGCGGCTTTGAACTAACAAGATGTGATAGTGCTCCTGAGAAAACATCTGTCCCTCCTCTTCCCAAAAGGAAGGCAGGCTGTCCTCAAATAGTTCTTTGAAAACCTGCTTGAAGTTATTAACTCGTGAAACCATTTCGTCAGCTTTGTCTTGGACCGTCTTCATTAAATGATGCTTGTGGATAAACTTTTTAGCCCATAGTACTATTGATACTCCGTCCTTTACTCCTATATCATGTAATTTCTGGTATGTTAACGAATTTAAAAAATTCAATGTGTTCTGCGCCGTGGCAAGGGGTTTTCTTTCCATATTTTCATTCACTAACTTTAGTCTTTGGTGCGCCAAATTGATCAATATGCTTTGATCATCGATAAAGTTTAGATAGTGCCTGAATTTAGTGATTTCCACAGATAAGGTGTCCCAAATGATGTGTTTTTCCCCCTGGAGAGGACCTTTCCCAATGTTTCTTTCTTTCAGCTCATTGAATTTCTTTTGCAGCTGATTTCTGTCTTGCAATATTTTATTTTTATTCTCACTTACTTTGGCTAATTCGGACTTGATCTTTTCATTTTCTACCTTTAACTCTTTTATTTCTTCAACCTTTAGGCTTACCTGGGACATACGTACTAACAAATCATCTACAGAAAAATCATTTAATGGTTTCTCAATATTTAAAATAGACAGGTCCTCATCAGTGGGAGTCTGACTCATTAATTCCTCCATGATCTCCTTTTCATCATTTTGGTCCTTTTTTAGCAAGGCGATTTGAGATATCAGCTCACTCCGTTCAGTTTCCCACCTGTCTTTTTCCTATTGTAATTTAACAGCTCTTCCTTTATGTTCCATCATCTCCTAGTGGATCTTGTATTTCTCTTCTTGCAGTGCCAATAATTCGGATGATTGAACATGCTCAGTGCTTGGGATCTTCAAATTTTTCTTCAAAACTTGGAGAGCATTGTCCTTTTCTTCCAGCATTCTTCTAATTGCTTGGGTGTTATCTTTTTCACTTCCTGAACTGATAATATCTGCTTGTAGCTTTTTAATTTGAATGGCATTGGCCTTATTTTCAACTTTTTCATGTTTTACTTGAACCTCTAACTTATCTACCAAAATTTGTAGCTTATTGATTCTCATCATAGCTTGCAATAGTTCTGAATAAATAATGTCACTTGTTTGCTTGTGTAGCTGTATCTTGTCAGGTAGACTAATCTTGTCTAGTCTTACTTCCATCTCTGTCATCTTTTTATCATTTACCATGGCCAATTTGAAGGTGTTTCTTTCTACATCCCTGGTAGAAATCAAGGAGGTTTTTGGATTGTTCAAACTCCTTACCCGTGGGAGTAAACTCCTTGTCTCTTCCAGAGATTTCTTTCGCTTCTCCATATAACTGGCCTTGAGCTCCTCTTTGGACTTGAAAATTGGGCTTGATTCTGAACCATCTACACTTTTAAAAGAAAACTGATTTACCTGTACAGATTTTGTTGGGACTAAAGAAACTCTCTTGAAATCATCATAAATCTGTTCACTTGAAACTCCACCAACTTGTAACAATTTTTCCTTTTTGTGTGACCCATCTTCATCCACTTCCATGCTTTCAATTTCAGATAGACTGGACTCTTAATAAAAACATTAGGAGCCTCTGTCACTTGTGATACTGTAACTGGTAAAGTACTTGCATCTCCATCGGACCCTGGAGTTTGCAGAAACTGCAACAGATTTGTTGTTTCATTCAATCCTTCAATAAACTGGTGTTCAAATGGTTTGTTTTTGTTCACCTGCATCCTTAGGGAAATTATATGGTGAGGATCATAATTTTCCTTTGGCTCTTTTTGAAATTCCATGCTCCCCAACAACTTTTCAATAAACACCAGGGCACCTTTATTTTTGAAAATAAAAGAGCCAACCTTGAGAGGGAATTTGATATTTGGAGATTTTTTAAAGGCTCCAAAATGTTCTTCCTATGAGTGCAACCTTTGCCTCATGAATTCTAATGCAAAAATTCTCGGATTAAGGAAAGCGGGTAACCTATAAGGCTCCCCAGTGAATCCATATATCCTCAAAACAGTGGAATCTTTGTACAGGAACCAGTCTCCAACTCGATCCTTAGGCGAGGACTACATCAGGAATTTCATATCTTCTAACACACGGGGCAACATTTCATCAAATAACATTTTGTAAATCTCTAACATGATTGAATTGGCAAATTCAAACATTCTGATTTGCTTGGGCAAATTAGCAGAGAACATAGTACTTAAAAACTGTAATTCAGTGATGTTTGAACATAGCAACATGTTCAACAAGTAAGTTTGAAATTTAAAGAACCTAACCTTTGAGAATTCACTTAAATGAAGATGTATTGCTTCTGCCAAGTACTCATCTAGACTAAATATAGGAACCAACTGGGACTCAGAAATTAATGAACTCAATTTTAACAGAAAACCCAGGATGACTTCATTTACGCAACAATCATTGTCAAGACCCAAGATTTGACAAACTAAGGATACCACCAATTGAAATTCATCTTTGAAAATATGAACAGGGTAAGGGAGGAAAAGACCATCTAATGATTGACCCTCTTTCAAAATGCTGGATAGGAATTTGCAGCGAATTTCATTTCCACTATTTTTGTACAATTCAGCAAGAATGGACTCATTAACAGGTTCACGACTGTCAGGGTAACTGTCAGGAAAGTTTAGGTTTTCATAGATGGCTTTGGAATTAATTTTACAGAGTATTCGAGATGTAGACTAACTCACAATGACTCTCTGAGAAGGGGAATAATTAACCGCGCACCATTCTGTGAACTCAGGAAAATGCAGAGTTTGTTCGATGGCAAAATAATATAAAAATGATTTGCAGACATTTAAGACATTATTGCCCTGTGAATTATACTGCCACAACCTCTCTTTACTGACTGATACGCTTCCTATGGACAAGAAAGGGTCACACACCCCTCGGTCCCTATCAACCAGATAGTCTTCTCGGTCATCTAAAATATGACCAGACCCTTGCAATTCCTTTTCTTGGTCCATACTTCAGTCGATAATGGTAACCCGATAGATGAATTATGGGCGTTTGAGCCTTACCTATTACCATGGTTGCATGTGTTCGAAATTGACAGTTGAAGGTTGATGAGCACGCAGGTCTTTTTCAATAGTCCGACGCCAATAAAATAATCACCGAACAAGTCAACTATGCTTTTATAGGACCCCACTCCGGAGGCTCCCTTTGGCGGTTTCCACCAAACCACTTTTTCCTCCGGAACGCACCACGATCGACCATGTGTACAATGGTTTATATTCCGCTATCGCCCTTTACTTCCAACTATCACACAACTTCCCGCTCCAGATCCATCATTGACCGTCGATCTATTTCACCTTTATTTTTTAGCCATCGAATCAAACGACACGTACCTAATTCCGCTGAGCGTCCTCGTCTTATCAAATGTGCAAGTTCCCGTTGCGGATTCATCCATGATCGTCGATGTAATTCGGCTTTATTTCCCCACCATCAGATCACGTGACATGTACTCCATTCCACCGGGCTCCTTTGTTTTAACCAACATGCAGGTTCGTAAGGCGGAGTTTACACAGACTGTAGATCTCATCAAGTGGATCGACGACCGCTGATACATACACTACATCAAATGCTCATACGTACTTATCCTTCTTGCATATTTTAGAGAGCGGACACAATACAGGCCGTTGATCTCCATCTTTTCGCTTCGCACCGTTAGATCCTTTGATAACTCATTGTTTTCGCCTCTTGCCATACTTTCATACCATAAAATTTTAACCAAATTATTATAAACGACCATTACCCTTTCTTCATGATGATCTTTTCAAACCTTTGCTAGGTAGGGTTTTTAACAACTAGCTCGATCTGGGGATGATATCCTCCCTGCGAGGTATCAAAGAACTCGTAGACCAGGTGCCTGTTTTTTATTTTTCACAATAACTTCCAGAAAACTCATTTTTTGTTTTTAGTAGATATATTATTTTTTGTTTTTATAAAGGAAAAGCATGCTTCCTAAATCTTAGGGCCTTCACCACGGGCTTCAAACACATTTGGCTTACCACTCATGTTGACTTTGTAAAGAGAAATAAGTATCTACAGGCTATAATACAAATTTTACCCTCCTCCTTAGGACAGGTAATGTTTCAGATACCTTCCATTGATGGGGTTACTATCCAGAGGAACTGTTGATTGCATGGGCAGACCCGGGTTTACTATAATCAATCAACAACACCCCTAACTCACTGGCCCTTTCGGCGACAGACCACGAAGCGATCTGAATTCTCACCCGAAGTAAATATAATGGGTTGGCCAAGACTCAAGTGTCTTGGACCAGGTTTTGCGCATCCTACTTCTCTCCTCTTACTCATGTGAGTCACAAGATCAACTATATCGACGCATCGCACGTCCCCGTCTACTCGCAGTGCTTTTATCCGTGCAATTCTTATCCACGCGCAAGTCGCACGGTTCCTTCCCACGTCGCACAACTTCCACTTACTCACAATACCTCCATCCTTATTGCATCTCTGCGCACTGCGGGACACCCAACCTCTCCTCAATGCTAAGCCCTCAGCTCGCAGTATCGCGCACCGCAGCTCCTCTGCCGGTGCGATATCGCCTCTCTGCGATATCCTATCTGTTTGTGTCAGAAATTGTTACTAAGGCTAGGGTAACAAGCCAACACAATCTCAAGAGAAAAAACTCAATTCAAACTAGGGTTTAGGGTTTTGTTTATGTGTTTTTGGTTGTAAGCTTCAAGATCATGCAGGGAATACATTCAGAGTAAAATCAACAACTAAATCATAGACATAAACTGATAAATATGCCCAAACATATCACAAAAATCCAACAAAGATACTATGCTGTGGTTCATACATTAAAAGATAAGCATTACCAGAAAAAGACATCAACTAGCAATGAAATTACCATTCAAGAAGCAAAACATGCTCAATAAAAAGGCCAACATATACAAAATGTGGGAAAAAGAGTCATATATCACATTATTTCATCAGTAAATGCATATGAGAGTTACAGTACCAGTTCTCTGAACAAGTCTGATAGTACAAGCAGCTAGCAGACCTCCTGATGCTCCCAAAATCCAGAACCCTTCTTCAGTCCCTCAATACCTCTTTTATCATTAAAAAGAAGTGGTTCTATTTCCCCTTCCTTAGGTCGAAATTGAAACTACCCAGCAGTTACATTAACTAACTAACTCAACTAATTGACTAAAAATAGCAAATCGGATTCCTCGCAAATATGGCGAATTTCTGGAAAATAGGTGTCAAAGAAGCTTCCATATCTCTCAATAGGTGACATCTGTGTAAAAACTGAGAGAGGTTTTTGTATATGGGTCCGGGATGGACAAAAACCTCTCTTGGTGTTTCAAAAATCATCTCCAATCGATCCGAATCTTCCCCGCAAAATGAACACTAAAACAGGAAAATATTAAATATTTAAAATCCCTGAAAAATAGGCTGCAAAGATTTAAGTGAATATTTCAAACCTTGAAAGATGTTGCAAAACTGAGAGAGGTTTTTTTATATAGGTGTCTTATTCACAAAAACCTCTTTTTGTTTTTAAAAATTATTCTCCTTCAGCTCGTGGTCTTCATTTGAATTTAATCACTCAAAACAGGAAAAATAGAGCAGAATTCTGTTTCTACTTTTCTTTCAGCTTTATCGGAAAAAGCTGAATTTGGACATTCTAAAACTCCAGTTGGTCTTTGTTCACCATGATAGGTTGAAATAGCATAGAGTAAATTTTCCAACAATGAAGAGACAATTGCATCCACACTACGCACACCCTCTGCAAAAGGGCAATGTACACACATTGGAGGTGTTTGATTTTGAACACTATCAAGAAAAACATTATTCTGCAAGCTTTGTGACACTCCTTTGCCATGCCCTTTAAGTAAAAGGATAATACAATGTATTGTATCCCTCAGTAAATTGCTTCTGCTGACTTGCAAAGAATTCTCCTGATAAGATTGGAACAGCCCTGTTTCACATTGGAAGCTTTTGTCTCAGGTTTTGATGAAACTTTGTTAATTTGAGTTATTAAATTCCTAGACCAAAGAGACGAGGCATGATTTGGACTGAACAAGCCACTTGCTTCACTACTAGGCTCAATAGAAGTTAAATTTCTCATTATTGCTAAAATACAAATACAAACCATGTCCTCTCTTAAAAGCTTGGTATTTGAAGCAAAATTGAGAATCAGTCTCTCCAAATCAAGGGTTCTTGATGAAGCATTGAGAAATCCATCCAAATAATGTATCTTGTGAAGTGTGCTATTTGAATTATTGTCATCTTGAAAGCAAGAAGATAGAATCCAAAAGTCCGTAAATTTTCTCTGCTCTTGAACATTACTGGTAATTTCTACTTCTTTGACCTGTTTTTCAACTTCAGTTTCCATTTCAAGCCCATTCACCTGTTCAATATTGCTTTGACTAACACCACTTATGTGCAAACCACTGCTTTGGTATAAGTGTCCACAAATTCCCTCCAATCCAGTTAGTTTCTCACATACTAGATCATTGGATTCATAATCCAAATCACCAGCCAAGAACAAATTATTGGTTATACTTGGAGAATGGTTAAGATCATTATCATTGCAACTTCTCATCATATTTTGGCCATCATCTGCAATGCACTGAGATGAATGATGCTCAGATTTATTCTTTGCTGGTTCAACCTGCTCAAGACCATTTTCTGAAAAGATCCTCTGTTTGTCATCTTCAAATTTTGCTACTGATTGTTTAGACTATTCAATATTACAATGTAGGACTTCATTTGCAATCAAAGAATCAATTTCAGAGCAATGATTTTCACAATTTATTCCTCCGCTCAACCTTGTCTGTGTGTACAAATTAGGTTGTACAACATACTCATCCATTTCCATTCCAGATGAATTGTAGCAATTTTCCTCATCAAGATTGCCCACTTTATCATCCTCCCCAACTGAATGAAGCAACAAACTATTACCTGAAATACCTGCAGTTCGATGAAATTTCTGACTCGTGTCATTTTTTAGAACTCCAGTGTCACAACCTCTACTGGTAAATGGATCGATAACCTGAGATGGACCATGTTGAGATGACAAATTACAGCAATTGCCCTTCAATTGTTCCAAAACTTCATACCGTTTTGGCAAAGTAGGTGAAAATAAGATTTGTTTGTCTTGAAAGTAATATTCTTCATCAGTGTCCTTGTCCAACTCAAATGGTTTTTTTTTTGGCATCAACAAGTTGGCTAGAAACACCTTTCATCGTCTCAAGTACATCAGTATTATAATTTTTACCAGTAAGCAGTTCAATTTCATTGTATGATGTTTCTTCCAAGAAAGTATTAAGGTTTTCACATGCCAGGTCTTCAAGGTCTATATCAGACATTTCTGGCAAGGTAGGTGACAACAACGACTCTGTAGCTTGCATGTAAAGTTCTTCGTCGGACTCATTGTCTTGGTTAGGCACATGAACTCGAGGACAATTAACTGACCAATCTTCCTTTGTGCTTTGCTCAGGCTTGGACTGATGCGCCTTTTGATCCTTTTCAGTGAACATTTTTTTTGTAATGTGCGAGCATTTGGGATATATATCACAGCCAATAAAATATCCAGCACCATAACGGCTTACTTTGAATCTCAGATTCCCGTCATGACACGCAGGACACACTCTGCTTTCGACAGGAAGTCCAGGAAATAGAAGATTGTCAAAATTCTGCTCCAGCATTTTTTCTACCTCATGAATATCAATTTCCTTGACTCTTCCACAAACAAGATTAAAAATTTCCCAAAATTCATTCAACAGGTTTTTCCATTCAGTATGGCCAGCAGAGATATTATCCAACTGACTCTCCATTTTAGCTGTGAAATCATAGTTTATGTATTCTGGGAAGTAATGACAGAGGAATGCAGACAACATTCGGCCACGAAATTTAGGATATATCTGTCATATCTGCATACAAAATTATCTCCTTTTTCCTAGGCAGCGACTATTCAACCTCTTCTTTCATCTTACTGCCAATAACGTCATTTGTGGAGTATGTTTTGGGTTTGGATAGTGGATGATCTGAACTGGTAGGAGGCAATGTGAAAACGTCTGCACTGTTCCATCTTTCAACACAATAGATCTTTGTTCTAACATGCCGCCGGTATCCAGAACTTTACCCTCTACAGACCTGCTTACAAATTGAGTATCACTATTTTGATTCAGGATCTCTTCCTATAACTTCATTCTCATTTCCAGTATTGATTGCAGATGCAGAAGCGAATGAAGCATTGCGACCTTTGAAGAGGAGGCCAACTTCTCCATCAGTGTAATGAAACGATCCCTTCAATAAATCAGAATCACCTGTTCACATGATGGAAACTGACATAGCACGTAATAAAATCCTCAAATCACGTAACTAGTTACTCCAGCACTGAGATCGTGCTAAATTTCAGCTAAAAAAAATGGAGAAAATGAGAGCCGCGATATTCTTGTAGCGCGCTCTTTGTTAATTTCATGCTCCAGCGCTACAAGAATAAAATTAACTGCATTTTGGCGCTATTTTTCACCTTTTGGTCATTTTGCATGTGGTTTAAAAGCTGAACCATATTCATGATGCTAAATGTGACTTCATTATTCAATAATATGACTTTTAACACCCTTCAAAAGTTAGGAAAACAAACTTAATAAAACAAATAAAAGCAAAAAATTGAAATTTCAATTAAAACCAAAGATTCTTAAAGTAAGCAAATGACAAAATTTAAGCATATGAGCAAGCTAAAGAGAAAATCACAATCAAAATATAAAATTAAAGGAAACAAATTCATGACTTAACACTATCACTACGACTTTGCACTCTTAGCGTTGACTGTGTCGATGTGCGAAACTCTACTTCCCAGAAGTTATATTGTGATTAAATGGTCATTAGAAACAGACGTAAAGGAGTCTTTAAGCAGCTTACTAAAATACTTCAACTTATCTCTATCTTCCTGCATTACCGTGAACTGAACAATACATACATTCACTTACTGCAACTAACATTATATGCATGATAACCAGTAACAATAAGAAAATACAATCACATTCATGCAACACATAACACGCAGATTTAACGTGGTTCACCCCCAGGATGGGAGCTACATCCACCAAACTGTGCTTCTATTATATATCTTGAGGGAAGTTAGCACAGTCTGTTGCACTGCATATGCAGCGTGATATCTCTTCTATATCTCTGGCCTATTTCTATCTCTATATTGCCTTTCTTTCAATGTATCCTTCCCTCTCTGTCCTCTCTGTGGATGGTTACATACAGACTCAAATGACTCACAGACAAGCTAGGTGTCTGGATCGTTACAACACAGTCTGTCTGACTGACTCCTGAGTCTACTTCAAAAATAATCAACTGACCAACTAACGACTCATCCTACGAACCAACCACCCCTTTACAATAAAAAATACAAGATTTTATAGGCGGCCCGAAGGTCTCGCCATTACAACACTATGGGCCTGTACCAACAGTAACCCAAACCCTAATTAGTGATAGTCGGTCCTCTCTGTCCTTGAGGTAGCCGCTTCCTGTCACACCACAGCTCTCTGCAGTCTTCCATGCTTCCCGACACTGACCATGGGTACTATGCACTGCTTCTCTCTTCTGTCCTTCGCCTACAATGCTTGAGCCTCATTGCTCCTTCTTCTTTATGAGGGTTGTTGAGCCCTCCTGTCTTCCACCGCTGCCTTCAATGTAGTGGGTGAGCTCTCCCTTCTCGGCCGCTCAGGTACTGTTTCCTTTCTTTGACTTTCGCACCCCAAAAAGTCACGGTTTTCGTCTCTGATCTCCAGCTGGAAACGTGCTACGGCGTCGTAGCTATGCCTTGTCTTCTTTCTGCCAAAACTATATCTTTCCGCCAAAACTAGCAGCTTCTTCTGTAGCTGCGGGACCCTGCTCCAACAGGAACCCCGTTCGGATATTCTAGCAAAAATGCATTTTGTCCTCTGTAGCCAGCAACAACATAAGGACCTACCCACATATGATCAAATTTCCCATGTTTGTCTTCTTTAGGAGCATCCCACTTCAAGACCAAATCATCGATCTGAAACTGTTCTTCTTTGATTCTTCTGTCAAAAGTACTTTTCATTTTTTCTTGATGTAACTGCACCTTGTCATAAGCCTTATTTCTTTATTCTTCCAACCCAATAATCTGATTTATTCTCCTTTGCATATGATTTGGTTCTTCTTGTTGATCTTGGAAATACCTCATGACTGGCACACCTAATGACGCTGGAAAAACCACTTCAGTTCCATACACCAGTTGGAACGGAGACATGTCAATCACCCTTTTGGTACTAATCCTGTCAGCCCAGAGAGCATACTTGAGCTTGGTGTGCCAGGACCTCTTGTTATCTTCTAACAACTTCCTGATGATCCTTACTAGGATTTTATTAGAAGATTCAGCTAACCCATTTACCTGCGGATAATAGGCAGTTGAATGATTGAGGCTTATATGATACTTGTGATAGAAATCAATCATTTTCTTGGATTTGAACGCAGCTGCATTATCTGTTACTATTCTTCTGGGACATCCGAATCGAGCCAATATATTTTCTTCAAGGAAATCCATGATTACAGTCTCAGTGGCTCTCCTAGTGGGAATAGCTTCAATCCATTTTGTAAAATAGTCTGTAGCTGTCAAAATCCATTTGTGTTGTCCTGATGAATTGGGGTTTATTTCGCCAATAAAATCCAAACCCCACTGCTCGAAAGGAGCTTCTACTGTTATGGGATTCAAAGGGAGAGGAAGTACTTTTCTCTTTCCGTAAAAAATTTGGCATTAGTGACACTTGCTGGTTTCTTTATACACATCTAAAAATAATGTAGGCCAATAATATCCTACTCTTAGAATTTTGTTTGCCATCACTTTCCAAGAATGATGCCCCCCACAATCTCCCTTATGAAATTCTTTGATTGTATGCTGAGCTTCATTTTCCAAAAGACAATTCAGCAACACTCCTCCGGGGTCTTTCCAATAAAGATATTGATTTAGAATACAAAATTTGGCAGCTTTCAATTTTATGGATCGGGCTCTTACTTACTCAATCCCTCTGGTGCTTGTAAATTTCGAAGGACATATACAATATCAGAATACAATGGAGAAGCCACAAAATCAGCCATTACTTCCACTTCTGTATCTAACTGATTAGCTTGATGAGATAGAAAATTAATTTGCAATGCCTCACAATTTGAATTAGCCATCATTTTAGCTAATCCTTGTCCTTTAACCAACTTGGTGGGCTTTATTTCAATATCATACTCCAACAATGTAGCAATCCATTTTTCTCTTCTACCTTCTGGATCTAGTTCTGTCAAGATTCCCTTTACTGCATTTGATGGAACATGTGCAATTATATGTGAATGCATAATATACACTATGAAATCCTTCAATGCTTTGACTAAGTCATAAGCTTATTTCTCCATAATGCCATAATTCAATTCTCCATCCCTTAACATTTTGCTAAAAAATGCTATGGGCTGTTCCAAATTGTCATCATTTTTCTGTAATAAAACTGCTGCTATAGTATATTCTGAAGCATATGAAAATACTGAGAAGTCTTTGGTAAAATCTGGGCTCACCAACACAGGAGCCTCTGATATTGCTTTTTTGATTTCCCAAAAATACTTTCTAGCTTCAGCATTCCATTTTATCTCGTGACCTTTCTTCAACATATTTGTGATATTCATTAAGATCTCAGCAAAACTTGGCACAAACCTTCTCAAAAATTTACCTGCCCCAAGAATGATTGTATCTTTTTTTTACTCCTGGGTTCACCTACTTTCAGAATTGCACTCACCCTTTCAGGATCAATTTTTATTCCATCCTTTGATATTATACGGCCCAACAACTTTCCTTCTTCCAATGCAAAATTGGACTTCTTTGGATTCAATGATATGCCAAACCTCCTACATTTCATGAAAACTTTCTCCAGATGACGCAGATGCTCTCTGTTAGATTTTGAATAGACTGTGATATCATCCATGTAGATCACCACAAAATTCCCAATTTCCCCTGCAAAAGCAATGTCCATAGCTCGTTGAAAAGTAGCTCCTGCATTCATCAAGCCAAAAGGCATCTTTGCATACATAAAGGTGCCCCAAGGTGTAGTGAAAGCAGTTTTTTCTTGATCTTCAGGTAATACTTTGATCTGATTATAGCTAGAAAAACCATCCAACATTGAAATTCTTTCAGCCCCAACTACTTTCTGTAATATATGGTCCATCTTTGGCAAAGGATAATTATCCTTCATAGAAACTTTGTTTAAATTCTGGAAATCTATACACAATCTTATTTCTCCATTCTTCTTTCTAACAGGAACAAGGTTTGCAACCCACTTTGAAAACCTTAGAGTGACAATGATCTTGGCATCAAATAACTTTTTAATTTCCTTCTCAATAATAGGATGCAACTTAGGGTTTATCCTTCTGAGCTTCTGCTTGAAAGGTTTCTCTCCAGGCTTTATAGGAATAGTATGTTGTATAATAGATGTATCATATTCCTTCAGGTATTCATAACTCCAAGCAAATACATCTGTATACTTTTTCATTAATTTCACATACTCTTCTTTTTCTTTCTCAGGCAATTTCTTGGATAATTTTATAATCTTAGGATTCTCTTCAATGCCAATATTCCTATCTTCCATAGCATTCTCAACAGGCTTTACTTTTGGATTTTTTGCCACATCATTCTGATCAAAAAGTTTTTCCAAAGGAATCAAACCTCTTGGTATGAAATCATTTTTTAATTGAATAATATCCTTACCTCCTAAGGTTCCCTTTAACTTTTCAGCGCCTTCCTTTTCTTCATCAGGTCTCTCGTCATCATCTTGAATACTCTCATCATTGTCATTTTCGGTGTCAATAGGAGCATTTACAAATTCCCCTGAGAGTTCTAAAAACCTCCTGATCTGCATGTCATCTTCAAATACCTGGCAATATTTAGAGTTATCTGGAATAGACGGTCTATTCACAATTTCCACCTGGTATTCCCTCTGACCAGCAACAGGGGTTTCAAATTTTCCAGTGGCTACAGCCAAAGAATCAGCTACCAAATTTTCATGTCTAGGAACTACCTGAATTGTATGCTCTGTAAAGAAGTTACCAAACATATCCCATACTTCATTTATATAAGCCCTCATCCGAGGATGCCTGGTTTGGTAGCTTTCATTTACTTGATTTATCACTAACTCTGAATCCCCCAAGACTCTTATTTTTTGAGCTCCCAAATCTCTCAAAGCATGCAATCCCAGTAACAAAGCTTCATATTCTGCCACATTATTTGTGCACTCAAATGTTAATTTATATGATAAAGCTTTGAAATCCTGAATAGGAGAAATTATATACACACCAGCCCCGACACCTATTTTTGCAGCAGATCCATCAAAATACATAACCCACTGGCCCTCCCTTTTTTGTTTCGCTTCCAAAGCATCCTGTTCCATCGCTTCCTTTTGCTTATTTTCTTCAGACTTCTTCTGCAATGCCTCTTCCAAATCATGTGGGACAGCATCATTAAAGAAAATAGAAGACCCCAAATCAGTATCAACAGCATAGATGTGATGAATTTCAGGTTTATCTTGACTGCTCACTACACAAGGGGTTATTTTTTCACTATATAATCTTCTGCTCCCATCTCGAACATGAATTGTAGCATAGGACATATCCATCTATAAACTACCTTTCAACTTGGAAGTCCAAGACCTTGACAACAGTACCCCGAACTTAGGTGGAATATCTGCCACAACCACATCCATGACTATAGTTTTAGATGGAAATTTATTTAGGTTTACCACCATATCTTTAATCAAACCAAGGCATTTCACTCTTTTAGAATCAAACGAGTACAAATATTTATAAGGTCTTGTTACTTCTAATCCCAAACTCTCTACCACTCCTTTCGGCATTAAGTTATGTGATGCCCCTGAGTCTAGCATAGCATTGTGGACCACCTTATCATGCACATTTAAACTCAAATAGAAAAGAGGGACTTCTTCACTTTCTAAATTTTCAACCTTTGACCCAAATGAAATAGCAGGGTTATCATCGTTCAACTCTAAAATGTCAGATTGCCATTCTCCTTGATTTTTGACCATTTTTGTGATAGTATTTCTGTATTCGGTATTTCTTAATAACTCATTATATGGAATAGATATTTTTAGCTTTGAAAGTTCATTTTGTAAATTGAAGCCAGAACTAACCTTTTCCACATCAACCGGAGCCACCTGCTTCGGTATTTTATCTCTTTGTACATCATTTTCAACCTCTTTATTTACAAAAGACTCTTTTTGTAGTTCTTTTCCCTTTTCTACATTCAAAGAACTAGTGGAAGGCTGATTTGGGTTTTCCTTTCCTTTATTTATGAGGAAATCCCTATTCCTCAGTCTGATTTTCCTCTGCACATCATCCATAGTGTGTAAATAACCCCTTTGATACTGCTCGGTTTCCATTTCAAATTCTTCATTTCCACCTTCCTGTTCAAACATGTTATGCTCTTCCTCAGTAAGACATATCTCTGAATCATGTTCTCCAAAAAGATGAATCTCATTTTCAGCGAGATCTTCTTCATCAGCAACATAATTTTCCGAGAATGGTGGACGAATTTGTTGTTCCTCCTGATTTCTTGGATTCCTTACATCTCTTTGTCGATTTTGGGGAGGAAGAGGAGGATTCGGTCTTCTAAAATTAGGATTCCTGATTTGAGGCTCAGCTTGTTCTCTATTGAATCCCCTATTATCCATAGTTAATCTATCCATCAACTTTTCCATGGTTTTCAACATTATTTCAAATTTGGAATCATTAGTAGAAGAAGAAGCAGAAGGCAAATTTTCCTCCTTTTTCCTTCTATCAATATCTCTATGTTTCATCTTTCCACTTGCCATCATATTTGCTTCTACTTCTAAAGCATCCGTAAACATGGCAGCAAGTGTTTTTTATTTTCTCTCCCTTAATGAAAATGCAAAATCATTATCAAAAGCTCCAGCATAGTGCAATTTGGATGCGGCCGCAGAAGGTTTTATATCCTCCGGAATGGAATTATAAACCCTCATAAATCCGCTAGAAAATTCATGGACAGATTCGAAACCTCCTTTTTTAAGACCGTTATACTGAGATAAGAGCTGCAAAGGGTTTTGTTTATCATCCCACCTATCTAGGAATGCATTTTGGAAAGCCTGAAAATTTATTATAGGTCCATTAGGCAAATCTTTAAACCATTTATTTGCCTCACCTGACAAACTTTGGGCAAACAACCACATTTTAACATCTGGATAATCAACTTCTTCTAAGTCAATGAAATCTTCAAATTTGGCAACATGCTATTTTGCGGTTACATCACCTTCCCCATCAAACAAAGAAATTCTTTGAGAATAGTTATGAGGAAGGTCATGTAATAAAGGAGGCAAACGCAAGGGAGCAAATCTGGCTACCATTGGTCTAGGTGGATTCACAGGAACTGAAGAGCTCTGAGTATTTTGAGAGGTAAATGTTTCAATTTTAGTGGTTTGTTGTAAATCTCTCCAGAGGGAATCCAACAAATAAGATTCTAACCTACGAGGATTGAACTCAGTATTCTTAAGGTCAGACTCAGATTTGGTTCTCAACAGACTTTTCCCATCATTAACTTCCCATTCTGGATCAATATGAGAATCTTGAGATGATGATGCACCAAACAAAGGAAAACCTAACTTTTCTTTATTTTTTCTTTTAAATAACTTTTCTGGGTATTCAAAACTTTTCAATATTCTGGTATCAGAGTTACCTCGCGTGTGTCTTCTTGAAGCCAGAATGACTCTTTAAGTTCTGAAGAAGTTTTACAATGGATTCACCAGGACAAATATACAACCTTTTTACTGATAAAAATTCATGTTTTCCCACAGAAATCTTTCTTCAACTCTGTCATTCTCCCAGGGCAAATATGCACTTTCGTTCCCCAGCAACGGTTCCAGTTTGTTAGCACTCAGAATGTACCCAAGGTTGTAAAGGTAAATCCCAAGGTAACAACAAAACCACTTTAGAAAGAAACTGGTTTTTCTTCCAGAGAGGGATCTCTCGATATAGATTTAACAAGACCAGATATAAACCAACACTTAATATTTGTATAGATGGTTGAAACAACACATAACCATTGGGCATGGAGTCACATAAAAATAAAAATATCACAAATACATATACATGAGATTTATCAAAGGCAAGGTAACCATTTCATCACAGTCATTCATTTAGTTCAGGTGAGACAGAAGAGACAATGAATAGCCCATTAATACAGAGCATCAAAGATGAGTTCTATATTAACTTTAGTAGAAGAATGTATAAAATATCCAAAATGATGATCAGAGCCTAAACATTATGAATTCTAACCATCAAATAATGTGTTTCAGATATGAAGAAAAACAGAATGAAGTGTTACATTGGAAAACACAATCACATAAGGAAAGAAATGCAGACTGTAATGGAAACGACACAGGAATATCTGATAATTCTTATGCATTCGCTCTGTTATTCAAAAATAATATGTCTTTCAAAACATTCAACAACGGGATGGGTTCCAACCCCCATCAAATAAAATAGATGCAAATATATACATAAAATGATTCATCTTCCAAGAAGATTCATAACTGAATGACCGGCTTAATTAAAGTCTTGTAACAAAATTCCTAACTTCTAGGAATAAACTACAACTTCAATCCCAACAGATCACTAAGTTAAAATCAACTTGATACAAGGCCTATCCCAGCATCTCCTCAGCATGCGACATCTATTTTCATGAATGAAGGATGTATTTTGTCTTTCTGAACCTCTCTACGGCTTTCCATTGCTCCACGCTTGGGGTATCATATTCCATCATCTCTCAAATTGACACTTCCAGCTCCATGTAAGATTCATATGACACCTTGGGCTATTCTCTCCTGATAATCAGGAACTTTTGTAAGATTTTGAAATCCTCTGTCAGTTTGTCCACAATAACTTTCCCTGTTAGGCCTTTTTCCAAATCATCAAATTTGGAATGATCCATGCGGCTTTGAACTAACAAGCTATGATAGTGCTCCTGAGAAAACATCCATCCCTCCTCGTCCCAAAAGGAAGGCAGGTCGTCTTCAAATAGCTCTTTGAAAACCTGCTTGAAGTTATTAACTTGTGAAACCATTTCGTCAGCTTTGTCTTGGACCGTCTTCATTAAATGATTTTTGTGGATAAACTTTTTAGCCCATAGTACTATTGATACTCTGTCATTGACTCCTATATCATGTAATTTCTGGTATGTTAATGAATTTAAAAAATTCAATGTGTTCTGGGCCGTGGCAAGGGGTTTTCTTTCCATATTTTCATTCACTAACTTTAGTCTTTGGTGAGCCAAATTGATCAATATGCTTTGATCATCGATAAAGTTCAGATAGTGCCTGAATTTAGTGATTTCCACATATAAGGTGTCCCAAATGATGTGTTTTGCCCCTTGGAGAGGACCTTTCCCAATGTTTCTTTCTTTCAGCTCATTGAATTTCTTTTGTAGCTGATTTCTGTCTTGCAATATTTTATTTTTATTCTCACTTACTTTGGCTAATTCAGACTTGATCTTTTCATTTTCTACCTTTAACTCTTTTCTTTCTTCAACCTTTAGGCTTACCTGGGACATAGGTACTAACAAATCATCTGTAGAAAAATCATTTAATGGTTTCTCAATATTTACAATAGACAGGTCCTCATCAATGGGAGTCTGACTCATCAATTCCTCCATTATCTCATTTTCATCATTTTGGTCCTTTTTTAGCAAGGCGATTTGAGATATCAGCTCACTCCATTTAGTTTCCCACCTGTCTTTTTCCTCTTGTAATTTAACAGCTCTTCCTTTTTGTTCCATCATCTCCTGGTGGATCTTGTCTTTCTCTTCTTGCAGTGCCAATAATTTGGATGATTGAACATGCTCAGTGCTTGGGATCTTCAAATTTTTATTCAAAACTTGGAGAGCGTTGTCCTTTTCTTCCAACATTCTTCTGATTGCTTGGGTGTTATCTTTTTCACTTCCTGAACTGATAATATTTGCTTGTAGCTTTTTAATTTGAATGGCATTGGCCTTATTTTCAAATTTTTCATGTTTTACTTGAACCTCTAACTTATCTACCAAAATTTGTAGCTTATTGATTCTCATCATAGCTTGCAATAGGTATGAATAAATAATGTCACTTGTTTGTTTGTGTAGCTGTATCTTTTCGGGTACACTAATCTTGTCCAGTCTTACTTCCATCTCTGTCATCTTTTTATCATTTACCATGGCCAATTTGAAGGTGTTTCTTTCTACATCCCTGGCAGAAATCAAGGAGGTTTTTGGATTGTTCAAACTCCTTACCCATGGGAGTAAACTCCTTGTCTCTTCCAGATACTGCTTTCACTTATCCATATAACTGACCTTGAGCTCCTCTTTGGACTTGAAAATTGGGCTTGATTCTAAACCATATACACTTTTAAAAGAAAACTGATTTACCTATATAGATTTTTTTGGGACTAAAGCAACTCTTTTGAAATCATCAGAAATCTCTTCACTTGAAACTCCACCAACTTGTAACAATTTTGCCTTTTTGTGTGACCCATCTTCATCCACTTCCATGCTTTCAATTTTAGACAGACTCCTCTTAATCAAAACATTAGGACCCTCTGTCACTTGTGATACTGTAACTGGTAAAGTACTTGCATCTCCATCGGACCCTGGAGTTTCCATAAACTGCAACAGATTTGCTGTTTCATTCAATCCTTCAATAAACTGGTGTTCAAATGGTTTGTTTTTGTTGGCTTGCTTCCTCAAGGAAATTATATGGTGAGGATCATAATTTTCCTTTGGCTCTTTTTGAAATTCCATGCTCCGCAACAACTTTTCAATAAACACTAGGGCACCTTTATTTTTGAAAATAAAAGAGCCAACCTTGAGAGGGAATTTGATACTTGAATATTTTTTAAAGGCTCCAAAATGTTCTTCCTCTGAGTGCAACCTTTTCCTCATGAATTATAATGCAAAAATTCTCAGAGTAAGGAAAGCGGGTAACCTATAAGGTTCCCCAGTGAATCCATATATCTTCAAAACAGTGGAATCTTTGTACAGGAACCAGTCTCCAACTCGATCCTTATGCGAGGACTGCATCAGGCATTTCATATCTTCTAACACATGGGGAAACATTTCATCAAATAAAATTCTGTAAATCTCTGACATGATTGAATTGACAAATTCAAACATGCTGATTTGCTTGGGCAAATCAGCAGAGAACATAGTACTTAAAAACTGTAATTCAGTGATGTTTGAACATAGCAACATGTTCAACAAGTAAGTTTGAAATTTAAAGAACCTAACCTTTGGGAATTCACTTAATTTAAGATGTATTGCTTCTGCTAAGTACTCATCTATACTAAATACAGGAACCGACTGAGACTCCAATTTTAACAGAAAACCCAGGATGACTTCATTTACGCGACAATCATCGTCAAGACCCAAGATTTGACAAACTAAGGATACCACCAATTGAACTTCATATTTGAAAATATGAACATGGTAAGGCAGGAAAAGACCATCTAATGATTGACCCTCTTTCAAAATGCTGGACAGGAATTTGCAGCGAACTTCAGTTCCACTATTTTTGTACAATTCAACAAGAATGGACTCATTAACAGGTTCACAATTGTCTGGGTAACTGTCGGGAAAGTTTAGGTTTTCACAGATGGCTTTGGCATTAATTTTACAGAGTATTTGGGACGTAGACTGACTCATAATGACTCTCTGAGAAGGGGAATAATTAACCGCGCACCATTCTAGGAACTCAGGAAAATGCAGAGTTTATTCAATGGCAAAATAATATAAAAAGGATTTGCATACATTTAAGACATCATTGCCCTGTGAATTATACTGCCACAACCTCTCTTTACTGACTGATACACTTCGTATGGACAAGAAAGGGTCACACACCCCTCGGTCCCTATCGACCAGATAGTCTTCCCGGTCATCTAAAATACGACTAGACCCTTGCAATTCCTTTTCTTGGTCCATACTTTAGTCGATAATGGTAACCAGATAGATGAATTATGGGATTTTGAGCCTTACCTGTTACCGTGGTTGCGTGTGTTTGAAATTGACAGTTGAAGGTTGACAAGCATGCAGGTCTTTTTCAATCATCCGGCACCAATAAAATAATCACTGAACAAGTCAACTATGCTTTTATAGGACCCCACTCCGGAGGCTCCCTTTGGTAGTTTCCACCAAACCACTTTTGCCTCCAGAACGCACCACGATCGACCACGTGTACAATGGTTTATATTCCGCTACCACCCTTTACTTCCAACTATTGCGCAACTTCCCACTCCGGATCCATCATTGACCGTTGATCTATTTCACCTTTATTTTTTAGCCATCGGATCAAGCGACACGTACCTAATTCCACCGAGCGTCCTCTTCTTATCAAACGTGCAAGTTCCCGTTGCGGATTCATCCATGATCATTGATGTAATTCACCTTTATTTCCCCGCCTTCAGATCAAGTGACATGTACTCCATTCCACCGGGCTCCTTTGTTTTAACCAACGTGCAGGTTCATAAGGCGGAGTTTACACAGACTGTAGATCTCATCAAGTGGATCGACGACCGTTGATACATACACTACATCAAACGCTCACACGTACTTATCCTTCTTGCATCTTTTAGAGAGCAGACACAATACAAGCCATTGATCTCCATCTTTTCACTTCGCACCGTTAGATCCTTTGATAACTCATTGTTTTCGCCTCTTGCCATACTTTCATACCATAAAATTTTAACCAAAGTATTATAAACGACCATTACCCTTTCTTCACTATGATCTTTTCGAACCTTTGCTAGGTAGGGTTGTTAAGAGTGGGTATATGCAGAAGATGGTCACGAAGCCGATGAATTTGGATTGCACATTTTGGAAGCCTGTTGGGCATGAAGATAAGGATTGGTGTGCATACGATTTACTCCAGGACAAAACAATGGACATGTATTATGTGAAGGGAGAATACCATCGAATGGTTTAGCAATCGCAGTAGTAGCCACAGGTGGTACAGCGACCACCTCAGCTACATTTTGTACCGCAACTGTAGATGCAGTTCATACCAGCAATTGCAACCATAGATGTAGTTTGTACCACAGGCGCAACCACAACTGTATGTTGTGATAGAACCATATTAAAACTAGATGAAAATGGCTCTGTAGCAGCTGTAGTATACTCAACTACAGCATTATTTCCAGCGGTATCCAAATCCCCCACAATAACAATTCAATCAACAGCAGTATCAACAACAAGGAGGATTCTACATAGGATTCAGAGGCAGGCGAGGTGGAGGTTTTGGTATAGGAGGAGGACGAGGTCGGGGACTGGTGCAATGTTATAATTGCAGAGTGTTGGGACATTATCAGATATATTTCCCAAGTTTGCAAGCACATTGTAATATTGTATCGATGTTTACCACACTATTGAAAACTGTTCGCAGCTGATCGCGAAGTGGCAGGAAGGAAACATCCCGCAGTTGCAGAACCAGAACCAAAACCAACTACAAAACTAGAACCAAAACCAGAACTAGATTCAGAATTAAAACCAACCTACAAATCATAATTTGAACCAACCAGTGAATCCACTATCGAACCAGAACCAAGGGCGAACAATTGCGATGATCTCAGTAGAACCCAGGATGTAGGATGTTGATGTTGTTGTCATTACTCATGGAGGTGCGAATATAAGAGAAGATAGCCCATTCCCCCAAATATGGCTTGTTGGAAAGAATAAAGTACAGTTTGATGTTGATGCTGAGTGTTGGCTCAACCCTCAACCAACAAAACCCAGTTGACAGGGGTCCCACTCTGTTGACACTCAACTCATCGCGATCTCCCTAAGTATCGGCCCAGACAGGTTTTATCCTGTCTAGTAACACCCGCAGAGTGGATGAGGTCTCACCCGAGATGTTCGAGGGAGGGATGATGAAACCAAGTTTTCACAGTATAGAAGAGGGTTAGGGCATCATCAGTTTATCAGCTCAACAACCAGAACATATCGACTTCTCTAACATAACCGTTCATAATTTTTCCATTATTCATTCATAATTGTAATAGATCTACTAGTGTTGGACAGATCTAAAAGATAACAACATTCATAAATAATAAACATTGCATCATAGATCCATATTTTAGAGTCACTTAGCATGTATCATCAATTTTGTAAGAACAAAAAGATAAGAAAAAAAAAGATAACAATGATTCAGGACAACATTCATCTTATCATATTACTTCTGTGCAACCATAGATCAAAACAGATAACAATTCATCTCAAATAGATAACAACTTGTTCTCTCCCTCTCTCTGTATATCTCTCTCTCCCTATATCTATATCTATATATATATATATATATATAGGCTCATGCCTTTACATTCATGGTCCACTTCTAACTAAATCCTAACTGATTTAGCTGACTAATGACCAATATCCAAAAAAAATGGTCAACAAGTACAAAAAGTGACACAAAGTAATCAAAAGTAGTCTATCTTCCGCTTATCGTGCTATCTTCATCTTGTGCGTTGTCTTATATCTTTGCACAACATTCACGATGCTGCACAACCTACCCCAATCCATTTCCAACACTAAGAGAGACACATTCTTTGAAGCATGAGATACGATAAGAAGCGATCCGGGTAAGTTGTTTGTTTATGAAATGCCAACTGCATTTGATTCAACTTCGTTAGCAGGTCCAACACGATAGCATGCTACCTTACAGAACTTATTTGAAATTTGTTTGTCACTATGAAAATATCCTGATTCCCTCATAGATATTGATAATATGTTGCATCAACTGACCAAGGGATGGAAGGACTCTGCGATGAATTCTTTACACAAAAAAAAGATGGGAAAAGAGATGTGAATGAATATTCAGATTGGGGACTATGAGGTAGATTCAGTCAACTTGGATCTAGGATCAGACATCAACATTCTAACAAATTATACATGAGAAAATATGGGGATCCCACAGCTGGTTTGGTCCCCTTTGCAGCTGCGACTGGATAACTAGGCCAGAGTAACACCAATTGGGTGAGTTCCACGTCTTGCAGTGGAAGTTGAAGGGATGAATACTTATGCTGATTTTGATGTTATTGAAGTTGTTAATGGTGAAGGCTAATATCCCACATTATTGGGTATTGGATGGGCCAATGACAACTTGTCGATGATTAATTTTAAGAAGCATGTGATGACCTTTGAAAACTGCGACATCCAAGTCATAACTTTGATTGATCCAATAGAAGGACAAAGATATGTTGAACTGGTCAAGGAAGAATTTCTAAGAGGATGGGGTCACGCATATAAGATCTCAGAGGAGTGCATGCATCTGACTTCCAATGGTGAACTCGATTGGCGCATCTCTAGTTCTATGTCCTCGGACTCTGATGATGCTTTAGAAAACTCTCAGAATCAGATGCACGAGGTATCTATTCAGAAGTGTGGCTTGATTACTCAGTCGTTGTGTCAAGTCACAACTGATACTGTTGAATTACCAGTGTATGAAGGAATGCCGAATTTATGAGTTTCTAGTAGAATTTGAGGAGAGGGTGTGAGAACCGTAGTGTTAACACAAAACTAGTCGACAGGGGTTCGCTCTATGTTGACACCCAGACCGTTGCGATCTCCCTTGGCACCATCCTAGACAGATTTTACCCCATCCAACAACACCTACAAAGCAGATGAAGTCTCACCCGATATGTTGAAGGGAGAGCTATCAGAACCAAGTTTCCACAGTATGAAGGAGGACTGTGTGTCTAATTATCAACTCAACGCAACATTATTCAACAGATCTAATTATTCATATTATGCATTATTAGAATCATATCATCATTCAATGGATCAGGTCAACATACTTAGATCACAGTTGATACATCGAAGCATAAACATATCTTATAGTACATCATCATTCATAGCAGAGAAACATTGCATAATTCACAGATACACATTGTATTCACATTTAGATTGCAGAAAATAGGAAACTGTGAAGATAGAAAACAACACAACAATTATTCTCAATCTCTGTCATGTCATATTCACCTTCACAGCAAAACACAGATTCTCCAAAATAGTCCTTTAGCTCACATACTTATATCAGAAATCTCCAAGAAGGAAAACCCAAGTCCAAGCAGAAGCTTAGAAGGATTTACACTTGCAATTCTAAATCTATTTATAGGTTTGCGCCTTTACATTGGTGGTCCACTTAACTAACTTTATAACTACTTCTTAATAGAATATACAAAATAATGACCACAATCCACATAATGCGGTCTAAATCTACAAAATATGACCAAAATACTTAAAATATTGTAAATCTGACTTACGCGCCATTTTCCACCTTGCATGACATCTTTGACCTTGCGCAACATCCGCGATGTTGCACTGCTAACTTACCCCAAAATTGTCTGCCAACACGCAATGATTGTTGGCATTGGATGAAGTGTTGAAGGATACTCCAGCACATTGGTGGGCGACACATAAGAAGTTGATCAATGGGTGGTTGCAGTGCCGCAAGTTGATGACTATTTGCTTTGGTGAAGCAGAAAAGTACCACGTCGAGAGGTATGATGGGTGGAATGATCCTGGTGATCATCTGATTGTGGGTCAGACAATGTTGACATCAGGACCAAAGGATGAGTGGGTCCATGATATTGTCCACACACTGGATGAGATGTTGTGGTTATGGTATGAATCAGCTGAGTTGCGCAAAGAGATCACTACTTGGGAAGAGTTGACGATTTTCTTCAATCACACCTTCAGTTTCACAGATACCAATCGGGCTATTCAAAGTGAACAGCAGCACATCCGTGAAGTTGTTCTGAAGGTAGTTCTAGTTTCATATCCAGTGGATCCACATGAAACATGTCCAATACAGTCAATGATGGAGTGATACATGTAACAGGAGGACTGGATGATGGTGATGATCCTCGGAACATCAATATACCAGAGACAGATGGAAGTTGGGATGTTGCAGCAGCTGACGTACCAACAGATCCGATGAATCAACCATTAAAAATTCTGAAGGTCAACATTGGGATGGAGGAGAAACCAAAGTTCACGAATGTTGGGTACTACCGGGATGAAGAAACAATGGTGAATATCACTAACTTATTGCATGATTTTCAATATTTGTTTCCTACAAAGTTTTCTAAGATGAAGGGGATATTGGGATATTTGGGAGAGATGAAGATCCCACTGAAACCATATGTGAATCCCGTGAAATAGTGGCCATATCGCTTGAATCCATGATAAAAGGAAAGGGTAAAAGTTGAGCTCGACAAGATGTTGGATACTGGGATAATATAACCAGTAGAGGAATTAGAATGGATCAGTCCCATGGTAGCGCAATACTAGAAGACAGGTGAGGTTTGGATTTGTGTTGACCCCAGGAAATTCAATGATGTGTGTCTGCATGAACCATTTGCGACACCATTCACTGATCAGGTATTAGAGGGAGTGGGTGGTCAAGAAATCTATTCATTCACAGATGGATTTGATGGCTATCATCAAATTAAGATGTCGAAAGAATATCGCCACAAGACAACCTTTGTTACTAAATGGGGATGTTTTCAGAACACTATGATGCTATTTGGACTGAAGAATGTACCTGTGATATTCTCCAGGATTGTTTTCACTGCATTCAAGGATTTTATTGAAAATTTTTTGGTGGTGTACTTGGATGACTGGATGGTTTATGGATTGGTCAAGGACCATCTCATGAGCCTGGGATTGATGTTGGAGCAATGTCGATAGCATCGAATTGCCCTGAAATTGAAGAAGTGCATTTTATGTGCCCCTTTTTGGATGTTTATGGGACACAATGTTTGCAAGCAAGGACTGTTGGTTGACCTAGCCAAGATTGTGTTGATTTTGAGCTTGCGAGTAGCCATGAATGTGAAGTAACTTAGAGCAACATTGGGCCATACAGGATATGAACACAAGTTCATCAAAGGTTATGCCATGATCACATCCCCTATGGAGAATTTTCTAAAGAAGGATGTGGTATTTGTATGGAGTCAGGTGTGTTAGGGAAGTTTAGACACATTAAAGGAAAAGATGGCTTCTGCAGCAATATTGGTCTTTCCTGATTGGACCAAGGATTTCAATGTACATGTTGATGCATCATCCATTGCACTGGGAGTGGTGTTGGCACAACCAGGTGAAGGATATCTTGATCACCCGATTACTTTCATTAGTCAGAAGCTATCGTTTGCGAAGAAGAATTATACTACAACAGAGAGGGAAGGTTTGGAAATGGTATATGCGATACAGACGTTTTGACGTTACCTATTGGGAGGTCATTTCAAGATGTTCATGGACCACTCTACTTTGAAATACCTGGTGAATAAGCATGTGTTGGGGGGAATATATGTCATTGGCTACTTCTCTTTTAAGAGTTTGATTTTGAGATAATTGTGAAGTCGGGTCACTTGAATGCAGGCCCAAATCACTTATCATGAATTGATATAGGTGAAGAACTAAGGAACATTGAATATGGGTTTTCGGATGCGCAATTATTTCAAAGTTGAGATGGTTGATGACTACTATGAGAAAATGGTTCATTTTTTGGTAACGGGAACAACACCATAATAGCTTACTACAAGTCAGCAAAAGCAGTTGGTTGTTAAAGCCATGGATTTCTAGTTGATCGCTGGAAAACTCTATAAGCTAGGACCAGATGAGATCTTATGACGATGTGTCCTACCACATGAACAGGGGAAGGTATTGGCAGAAGCACATGTGGGAGTTGCAGGTGGACACTACAGAGGTCGCGCTACTTCCAGGAAGGTTCTCCGCACAGGGATTTGGTGGGAAACTCTCTATGGTGATGTAGTGGACTATGCATGGACTTGCAACGTTTATCAAAGGACCAAAAAACTATCAAGGAGGGATGAGATGTTGCTAGTATCTTAGGTGATGCTACAACCATTTGACAAATGGGTTGTGGAATTTTTGGGACTAATAAACCCACCTAGAAAGAGGACTAGTGCATGGTATATCATTACAACAATGGATTATCTGACAAGATGGGTGGATATCGCACCAGTGGTATATTGCACTGCTATGACAGCAATGAGGTTCCTATTTGATAACGTTGTTACTCAGTTTGGGTGTCCAAATATACTGATGAGAAATCAAGGGAGTCACTTAATCAATCGCACGGTCAATGCGTTAACATAGGAGCTTCAAATACAACATAAGAATAGTACCCTATATCATCCACAAGCAAATGGGGCAGTTGAGGTGCTCAACAAGGTGTTGGATCACACACTCGCAAAAGTATGCAATGTCAACCGTGATGACTCAGATTTGAAGATTCTAGCAGTATTGTGGGCATATCACACCACTTGCAAAAGATTGACAGAATAGACACCATTTAATTTGGTGTATGGCAAAGAGGAATTCATGCCCATGGAGTACAACGTTTCAAGTTTTCACATTGCAGCAACGACAGGAATGGATGATGAAGAAGCATTAGAAGAACGCCTGGAGAAATTGGTGAAGCTCGACAAAGATTTATTTATTACAGGTTTCCTCCAGCGTGTTGAGAAGGACCGACATAAATCTTGGCATGATTGGAATATCAAGAACAAACCTTTTCAGTAAGGAGACCTGGTGTTTTGCACATAATCTCATCACCATCATGTGTTGGGGCCCAAAACATTAGAAATTTCCCTCAAATCCCAAAACTGTGAAGTTAAATATTGGCTCAGACTCATAATTTCATATATGAGTCCACCACCACCTTTTTCCTTTAAGGAATGAATGTTACCTCCTTTAGTAACTCCTATTATCTCTTGAAAATAAGCGGTGCCACTACCTTTACACCTTGGTCAAAGAGAGGTTCCACCTTGGTAACGCTCTATCTGCATGGTGAAAGAGAGGTGGTAGAGTTTTAAAGAGAAAAAGAGAAGATTCATGAAGCGTCTCGAAGGAAGACTTTGTGGCACCCTCATCCCTACTCTTGTGGACCACCTGGACTCGATATCCCTCCTAGTAGGATCTCCCCTCCACCTCATCCACCATTTTCTCAACCATCCCTATCCTCCCAAGGCCTATAAAATCTGGCTCATCCTCCATGGTTGAGAGAGAGAAAAGTTATGTTGCTCCACTGAGGTTCTGGACAAATCTAGGGTGAGCATAGAAGGGGAAAGTTGGAGCTTTGAGGACAACACATGGAATGTGAAGGAGCATCACACACTAAGGCAAATGGTTGTAATTTCTCTTCTTGATTTTAATGCAAAGATGGTTCCTTTCCCATAAAATGTATTATGTTGCGATCATTCATTTTACTATTGGATTCCTTAGTCACTAATATAGAACTGTAGTCCATTTTTTGGTACCTTTGATCTTGCTTGTTTGTTTGATGTGTTTATGTAGGTACATCCGTGGAGATTCAACACCATAGGAGATAACTACATCACACTATAGAATAGTCAAAGGACTCATTTCATATATCTACAAGCTCTAGGGGAAATCTTCCATCCTTGTTATAACTCATTGGTTCTAGATATGAACCATTCAGACCTAGGGGAACATCTCTTGTTAGCAAGAGGAGTCACCACTCATTCAGTGAGGACAATAGGAAATGCCACTACACTTTCTCAGTATACATTAAAACGATGCCACCGCTCTGTCATAGTGGACAAAAGGCAGTACCCAAGCAGTAATGATCTATCACCAACCATCTGTAAGCGGTGCTAGGTAGGGTTTTGATACCCCTATGATTTCAAAGATTAGTTGGATTTTCTTTCTATCCTAAGTTTTCTGGCTTCACCTTTGAGTTATGGACTATTAAATTCAAAGTCTGAAAGTGGTAAAGGCTTATTTTGTTTTGGTTCAAAGAGCTAGGTTGCTTCCATATTTTTAGTTGCTTATATGCTTGGGTTTGATTTTCGAAAAGAGTGCTTGGAAGTCAATATTGTTAGATCTCTTTTTACTATCTGATCAACTGAAAAGGAATTTTTGGTTTTGGTTTTTTCTTCTATTCTTCATAAGTTTATGAAAGATTTATTTTTGCTTTTGATTCAAAGAAAAAATTTGAGATTTGATCATAGTTGTATTTGAAGATGAACCACTAGATCCCTAATTAGCTTCACAAACTTTCAGGCATCCGTGTTCTTCTTTTTCCTTTACATGCTCGTATCTCATCAAAACATATATCATAGTTATAAGTTATATCTTTTCCTTTTTTGAAGAATGTTAAAAAGTGATTAGTGTGCCATTTAGTGCTAGTGTCTTTCTTTTGGGGAAAAGAGATCTTACTTCATTCTTACTTTCAAGATCATTTTAGAAGTTTTGTTGCTTGTTTGCATTTTTGAAAAATAAGTTCAGTGTGACGGTTTGGGAATTTTTTGTTTTGAAACAGAATTAAATCACTCCTTCCTGTAAGTAGGGCATAGTTTGAATGATAAAGTGAAAAATTTGCATATCATGCTGCATGGTTTCACTTTTCTGTCCACACCTCATGCATTCACCTAATCATTCAAGATAAAATTAACGTTAGCTATAGGTTAAAATTTTTTAGTAACTTCAGTGATACGATACAGATGTGTTCCAACGTCTTAAAACATAGGAGTTGTCATTCTATTTCCTACACTACATCCCGGGAACTGTGTGGTTTGTCGGTATATCGAACGACCTTTCACATAGCCTTGAGATATATATAAAGGTACTTCACATACTCGATTGTATATCAAAAGGCACCTTTTGAACGGTTGTGCATTAGACATCAAACACTTAGGGAGATACTATGCATGTACCGTCCAGGTAATCGGGTATTCGGGAAAGGGTATGGACCCAATCCTCCTTGTCATGCTTTACTATTCAAACCTATGGTATATCGCAAGTTGCAAAGAGTTGAAAATCCTAGTGAGGAACCAAATTTTATCATCTCATATTATCACCTAAGTTTGCTTGTGACCTTTAGCTTGTGTAGGAGAGGTTTTGTGTATATTTCTAGTTCCAAACCCTAGGTTCGATTTTTAGTGACTAGCAGTATGGGTTACATTTGAGATGATCTCGAAGGGTTCAAGTCTTACCACCTGCACTTTCTCCTATTCTAAGAGAGAGCCCAATGGAATCCATAGACTAAGGTGCCGCAACGTATTCTCATATGTAAGGGAATCCAATTGGGGGAATTCACTACGTATAATAATCCCTTGGTTGAACAACCTCCTATGGCTGATACTTCCTTTCATTTTTTGATGGAAGGTCATGTTGGTTCATCAAATTGGGTTGTTGATCGCCTGTCTGATGATACCTAGGGGACAGAATATGGACCTAATGCTCCTTTTTGGAGAACTTATTTAGGTCAATATATTTCCAAATATGGGACTACCAGACCTTCTTTTGTGAATCCCACTAGGGATGCTCCACGGAATGAGGAAAATATTAGAAGAGTCTGGCCATCTATTGATTGTTTACATGACACTTAAGAAAACCTAGAAAACTTTATTGTTTCACCTATTCCTCATCGTGCATCCATGTCGGCTCTTTTACCCCATCTTTCAAAATCAACCCCTCCTAGATATCCTCCACTCTTGTCATCTATTGGCATGGGTTTTGGAGTAAGAGAGTTGTGCAGCACCGCAAAGGTTGCGTAAGCTCACGCGACACCATGCAAGGAAAAGATAGTGTGATGGGTAGAAAACGAACCGTTTTGAATATTTTATGCATATTTTTGTATCGGTTGACCACATTTTGTGGATATAGGTCATTAGTGGTTAAATCAGTTAGGATTTAGTTAGAAGTGGACCTTGAATGTAAAGGCACAAGCCTATATATAGATTAGAATTGCAAATGAAAAGATAAGTTGAGAGACAGAAGTGAGAAGTGATAGCATAGAGAAAGTGAGAGATTGAATATTTTGTTATATGTATGCGACTTTGCGGGTTGATCTTTCTCTCGCTATGGAGAAAGATGGTTGTTGTTTTGGATCTGTTGCGCAGAAAGTAATATGATACGATGGATGTTGAGCCGAACCATTGTTGTATTTTTTATTTTCCTGTCTTTGTGTACTGTGATGTCAATGTTTGATGATTCTATTTTATGAATGAAGAATATGATACTACTACGATGACTAGATGAATGATGCAATCTCTTAGATCTATGGTTGTAATGGTACATATGTTATGAATGTTGCGATATCTTATGAATGGCTCTGCTAGATATGATAGTTATGTTGATAAATCGTTGATGCACCGATCCTCCTCCTTACTGCTTGAAACTTGGTTCCAAAAGCTATCCCTAGAACATCTTAGGTGAGACTTCATCCGCTCTACGAATGTTGTTGGGAAGGGTAAAACCTGTTTGGGTCGGTGCTCAGGGAGATCGCACTGGTTGGGCATCGACAGAGCGAGAACCCTTGTCGACGAGGCTTTTTTGGTGGGTTTTTGCCAACAAATGGTTCCATTTCTAAGAGATCATTGTGATTGAAGAGGAGGATATGTTGTGGCATCCGACGAAGCCGAAGATCCAAGAGTGGTTCTACCTAATACTGCGAGAGTTCTCTAAAGCCAAGAACCAGAGCTTGAAGTTGATGACAAATGCATGGTTGGAAAGGTACATTCATGACGGTCCTCAAAAATCATTTTTCTGTGAGTTTCCTGTCATACTCTACGAGTGGCTAGTGCCATTCACCTACAAGAAGCGTAACTTCCAAGGAGAGCCGATGTCCTTGACCCCGGAGCTAATTTAGGAACTCCAAGAAACTAACAATAAGGCATCACGGCCTATTGAAGTTTGGTTGGATAGTATTCTAGAAGGATACATCACTGAGTTTGCGGTTGATACCAACAAGTCCTATAGCAAAGCATAACAGGAGTTCTTCAATGGAACACAAGGTAGGTTCTTGTTGTCTTTTCAATTTTTAATCAAGATGCTTGTTTGTGAAAAGGGCATACTAAGGATGCACCTCGAGTAGTAAAACTCTGGTGTGCGGAGGCTATGAACAACACGATAGAAGGGGGGTGATGAATGGAAATATAAGGGGTATGTGGGTGTGAGTTTCGATGAGACTGTAAGGGCAGCTGAGGAAGAGAGTGGTTGTACAAGGGGAGGAACAAGGTTCCAAGTAGAGAAGAGGTAGAGGACAGAGGAAGGTCCTACTGTGATCAAAATGCAAGACCGTGAAGGACAAATACACAGGATGAAGTGGCCTTACAGCAACAAAGAGGAAAAGCAGACCCAGGCTATGCCCAAGGTAGAAGCAAGGTCAAACCCCAGTAGAAACATGCCCACACTTCTGTGTACTACTCCACCATCAAGAAATTATAAGCAATCTACGTTGACATTTCCAACGTGCCAAGTTGCATCTAGTAGTAAAACAACATCTACAGGAATAAGGTTTAGGATGGCGGGAGATGATATGAAGCTACCCATGTTCCATGGAAATGGCACTGATGACCCAAAACAGTATTGGTTCTTATGTGAGGTGGTCTGGATTTCCATACAAACTATTGACGAGGATGTAAAGAAAGGCTAGTTAGCGACCACCCTTCGGGGTCATGCGCTTGATTGGTACATGAGATTCATATAGGTCTCGCAGGGGACCATGATGAAGACTTTGGATGAGATTTGGAAGGGACTACTTGAATAATTCAAGAAACCAAAATCTGAAGCGTAGTACATTACAGAGCTGAAGGAAATCAAACAATTCCCTAATGAAATGGTTTGGGACTTTGATAATAGGTTTAATACATTGATGTCATGGGTCAACTTCGATATGAGTGACGTCCAACACAAAGAATGGTTCATTGTGTCACTATTCTCTCATATCCGACACCCATTAATGTAGTTAAATATCATGACATAGAGCAAGGCTTTGGAAATTGCAATGAAGCTGGAGGCTTCACCTGTCGGCATGAACCAAATCCAGGCATAGCTGGAAAACCTAACACTTCAATTGTAGGATATCAAGAAGGAGAAAGATGAACATGATGACTTATGGTGCACTCGATGTCATGTGGATGGACATACAAAAGATACATGTCCTTCTTTCCATAACTATCTACTCTCAGGAGCGTCGAACCCATTAAGTTTCGGTGATGTGTCATGGTGTTGCATATGTCAAGTATATGGGCATTGACATGAAGACTGTACCCACATGCAAAAAATGGTTACGAAGCCAGCAAGCTTATATTACACCTTCTATTGCTCAGTTGGGAACGAGGATAAGTATTGTTGAGCTTATGATCTACTTCAAGAGAAGACATATGATGCATACTTCATGAAAAGGTGAATACCCTCTCTTGGTGCCGCAGCCACAGGTGATACAGCCACCACCTCAAGTCTGGTATATGCCACCACCATAGATGCAGTTTATCCCGTCGTAACCACAGATGAAAGTTGCACCCTAGCCACATTTTTCGTCATGACCACAGTACACCTAGACCCTAATGGCTCTGCCATAGCCGTAGTATGTCCAAGCAACACACTATGTTCAGGAGCAGTCGAATCCCCTGCAGTAGAAAATGGTGCAACCCCAGTATTAGCAACAAGTAGCTCAACCACAATATCCGTAGCAAGGAGGATTCCACAGAGGATTCAGGGGTAGAGGAGGTTTCAGACATGGAGGAGGATGAGATCGTCCATCAATCCAGTGTTACAACTGTGGGACATTTGGCCACTATAAGAGGGATTGTCCCCATTTTCAATGTGTATACTATGCAATGAATTATCATATTGTTGAAAATTTCCCTCATTTAATTTTGAGATGGCAGGCTAGCAATGTTCCTTTATTACAGAATCAGAACCAGTTCCAGGCCCAGAATCAAATACATAATTAGCAGCAACTACAAAATCAAGGTCAGCCCTAAATTCCAGTACCAAATTAGAATGTCAATTAGACTATGAATCCATCAGTAAACCAAAATATCCCTCTCAATCAGCCTTTGTTGCAGAACCAGAATCAAGGGTCGATGGTTGTGACCATTCTAGAAGAACCACAAACAGAGGTGTTGATGTTGGGATTGTTACTCAAGGAGGTGCAATGACTGAAGAAGATGGACCGTGACCACAAGTGTAACTGGCTGGCAAGAAGAAATCACAGTTTGATATCGCGACCAAGAGAAATACCTTTTTCGAGGCTCGCGAGGCGCTTAGAAGAAATCCTGGTAAGAAACCTATTTTTGGCATGCCTTTTTCTTTTGATTCTTCATTAGAAGCTGAACCATCGCGGCAGTATGGTACCCTACAATAGTTCTTCGAGATTTTTTTATCCCTGGAAAAAGATCCCGATGCTTTGGTTGAGATCAAGAAGTTGTTGCACCATCCAGATAGAGAGTTGCAAGACTCTGCAGTGAATTATTTACAGAAGAAAAGACGGGCAAGGAAATGCGGATGAACATCCATATTGGGGACTACGAAGTTGATTAAGTTATTCTAGATCTTGGATCCGATGTGAATATCCTAACAAAATAGACATGGTAGAATATGGGAGAGGAAAAACTTGGCTGGTCCCCAATGCAGCAGAGATTGGCTAATTAGGCCAAAGTTCAACCAATCGGTCGTGTGTCGAATCTAGTTGTAGATGTCGAAGGTATGAGGACTCGTGTTGATTTTAATGTAATCAATGTCGTTGATGGAGGGTTTTCCTATTCCATGCTACTAGGGATTGGATGGGCCAATGATAGCATGGTTGTGATAAATTTTAAGAAGTGGTTGATGACATTTGAGAACCAGGATATCCGATTCATTGCCCCTATGAATCCTAATGAAGGAAGGTGATATATTGAACCTATCAAAGATGAAGTTATTAGAGGATGGGATCACATTTACAATATTTCTGAAGACTATATCCATACTAGTGTCGATGGATAATTGGGTTAGCGTAGTGCTAGCTCGGTGACCTCTAATTCTAATGATACGATGGAAAATTAGCAAAACCGGATGCATGAAGTATCACTCAGAAAATGTGGGTTGATCACGCAGTCGCTAGGCCATGTCATGAGTGAGGTCATTGAGTTGACAATCTATCAAGGACTACTAGAACTATCTGGATTCCTCGACCAATTTGAAGCAAAGGTATATGAGCCTCATCACTTGTTGGCATTAGGAGAAGCATTGAAGGCCACTCTAGCACACTGGTGGGAAGTTCATAAGGAGACCATTCATGAATGGGCACAGTGTCGACGGTTGATGACTGTGCACTTCAAATATATGGAGGTATATCACACTAGGAGATATGATGGACAGAATAACCCTTGTAGTCATCTAATGGAATGCCAGATGCTGTGGGAATCGCGACCCAAGGATGAGTGGGTCCATGCTTTTATTCACACATTGGATGAGATGCCAAGGTCTTGGTACGTATCAGTAGAACTGCACAGAGAGATATCCACTTGGGAGAAGCTGATTGTTTCTTTATGCATACCTTTGGCTTTGCAGATGCTAATGCATAGGTTAAAAATGCACTACAAATCATTCAGGATGTAGTCTTGAAATTTGTCCTAGTCGCATATCCCGTGGACCCACATGCACATTGCCACATGCAATCAATGATGGAATGCTACAACCTATTGAGTGAGCCAGAGGATGATGCTGAGTTGCACAATATTAATATTCCAGAGACTAAAGGATGTCGGGATGTCCTAGCACCAGATGTGCCGACGAATCCCATGATGCAACCGCTGAAGATTAAGAAAGTTAACATTGGGACAGAGGAGCATCCAAAATTTTCCAATATTGGGACGAGGAGACCATGGAAAAGATCACAGATCTATTGCATGAGTTTCAAGATCTGTTCCCAACAAAGTTCTCAGAAATGAAGGGTATATTGGGTTACCTAGGGTAAATGAAAATCCTGTTAAAACTAGATGCAAAACCAGTTCCACAGAGGCCATATCGTTTGAATCTGCCATATAAAAAATGGGTCAAGGATGAATTTGATTGGATGCTAGATGCAGGGATTATTGATCCTATTGAGAAATCAGAATGGATAATCCCTATGGTGGTCCAAGAAAAGAAGACTAGGGAAGTCTAAATCTCTATCAATCTAAGAAAATTGAATGATGATTGCCTGCATGATCCCTTTCCAACACCGTTCACTGATGAAGTTCTTGAAGGAGTAGGAAGTCAAGAAATGTACTCTTTTACATTTGGATTTTTTGGTTATCACCAGATAAGAATTGCAAGGGAATGCCACCATAAAAACACATTTTTCACTGAATGGGGTTGCTTTCAATACACAGTAATGCCCTTTGGATTAAAGAATGCACCAGCAGTATCCTCTCTGGTTTTCGTCGCTGCATTTAAATATTTTCTTCAGAAAATTCTACAAGTATATATGGATGAATGGACAGTCTACAAATTGATCAAAGATCACTTGGGAAACCTGCGCTTATGAAGGAGAGGTGTCGATAGCATCAGATCGCATTGAATTCAAAAAAGTGCATCTTCTGTGCACCATTTGGGATATTGTTGGGTCATATAATTTGTAAGCAGGGGAATTTGGTTGATCTAGAGAAGATTGCGCTCATTCTGAGCCTACCGCTACCTACAAATACGAAGATGCTTCACGTGACATTGGGACGCACTGGGATCTATCGCAAGTTTATCCGCGTTTATGCTGCGATTACTACCCCCATGGAGAAACTATTAAATAAGGATGCCACATTCTTATGGAGCCAGGAATTTCAAATTGGCTTCGACACATTTAAGGCCAAGATGGCTTCAACGCCCATACTTTTGTTCCCTGATTGGACCAAGGAGTTTCATGTCCATGTCGAGGACTCATCCATTGCGCTGGGAGTTGTACTCATGCAACCAAGAGAAGGAGATCTGAATCATCTGATTGCCTTTGATAACAAGAATTTATCCTTTGCTGAGAATAATTACACAAACATAGAAAGAGAAGGGTTGCTAATGGTCTATGCGCTGCATAAGTTGAGGCACTATCTCTTGGGCGGTCACTTCAAAATGTTCACTGACCATTCGGCTTTTAAATATCTGTTTAATAATATTGTGTTGGGGGGGGAGATATGTTGTTGGCTACTTCTCTTTCAGGAATTTGATTTCAAAATAATCATGAAGCCAGGACGCTTGAATGCTGGTCCTGATCATCTGTCCCACATTGAAACAGGTGAAGAGCCCACCAATATTGACGATGGATTGTCGGATGCATAGTTGTTTCATGTTGATATTGTAGATGACCATTATGCACTGATAATTCAGTTCTTGGCAACCGGAGTTGCACTGGAGGATATGACGATAAGTAAAAAGAAGCAGTTGGTAGTGAAGGCTTCAGAATTCCAGCTGATCACGGGGCATTTATACAAGCTTGGGCCTGATGAGATCCTGCAACGGTGTCTTCTACCTCATGAACAAGGGAAAATTATGGAAGAAGCACATGCAGAATTTGCGGGTGGACATTATGGAGGATGGGCTACCACATGTAAGGTGCTGTGCACCGGGATATGGTAGCCTACTTTGCATAATGATTCCACAGACTATGCGCGGAGCTGTGATCTCTGTCAACGTGTCGAGAAACGATTGCGGTGAGATGATATGCCACTTGTACCACATGTAACTTTACAAACTTTTGATAAATAGGTCGTGGACTTTGTGGGTCCAATCAACCCACCAGGAAAGCGAACCAGTGCGTGATACATCAGTATAGCAACTAACTATATGACAAGGTGGGTGAAGGTCGCACCAGTTGTGGATTGCAATGCTACGACAACAACAAATTTCATATTTGAAAACATTGTGACACGGTTTGGATGCCCTAAGATGTTGATGAGTGACTAGGGCAGTCACTTTATTAATCGCACAGTCAAAGCACTGATAGAGGAGCTACATGTGCAGCATAATAAATTTACCCCATATCATCCACAGGAAAATGGAATTGTAGAAGCCTTCAACAAAATCCTGGAAACCCCACTGACAAAGAGATGTAATGCTAATTGAGATGAGTGGGATTTAAAGATCCCTTCGGTGCTGTGGGAATATCACACCACTTGCAAGAGGCTGACGGGGCAGACGTCATTCAAACTGGTATATGGGAAATAGGCATTCATTCCTATGGAGTACATTGTTCCTAGTCTGTGCATTGCTGGAGTGACTAGCATGGCCGATGAAGAAGCACTTGAGGAGTGAGCAATGCAGCTAGTCCAACTGGAAGAGGACCGCTTCATCACAGGATTCCAGCAACGGGTCGAGAAGGATCGAAATAAAGTGTGGCATGACCACCACATCAAAAAAACAATTTTCACAAGGATATTTGGTGTTCTTGTACTACATCAAGTTCATGAAGCATCCAGGTAAGTTAAAAATGCACTGGTTAGGCCCATATCTTGTTCACTTAGTTACTTCTAGGGGTGCAGTTCAATTGTAGCAGTTAGATGGAGCGGTGTTGCCGAAGCTCATGAATGGTAGCTGCTTGAAGCCCTATAGGACAGGGGTGGAAGGCTGCACTGCCTGAAGCATGATGCCAAAAAAAAAAGAGAGGATAGATAGAGAACAGAAGGGTGCGCCACGAGAAAGTGGTTGCGTAAATGTAGGATTTGGTAGCGCATTTAGATAGAGAGACCACGACAGCCACAGGGCTGCGATTTGGTCAAATAAACAATAAATGTAGACAGTTAAGAGCAGTTAATCAATGGTGCTTTTTGAAGTGACGCATAGTTATGGTCGATCATACTGTTAGCATGACAAGATCATCAATGGATTCAGGTCGTTAATGGAGGATTTGGTCATGATGACTATCACAGATTTGCCAATTATGAAGCTAGATTCATAATTTGTTATAACAAGGTGCGGAATGCGGGATGGAGGCATCATTGTGTTCACTTGAGTTGAGTGAAGTGCAGAGTTGATTGTAGTAGGAAGCATTGTGAGCCACAACTAGAGTGTGAGAGTGGGGTGCATTCGACTGCTTAGGTAAGGTTTGTTGGTGCGGCATGCTAAGCAACCCTTACACTGTGGAGATTTCAAGCAAAAAAGAGTCACCAGTCCATCCAACTTCCATAGTGGAAGAGACCATGAGCATGCTGGTCGGATCATCTTCGATCCCTCGGGGCAAGTAGAAGGCTCAGAAGCTAGAATAAATGCCGTTGCATAAGAGGCAAATGCGCACTTCCATTAGGGTGCAAGGGGAGGGAACTGTGTAGACAGGTCCATCTAGTTCGGGAGATGTGGATTCTGTGGTACCCAGGGGCGTGTCCATCAATGATATCCTTGGATATGTCACTCCCACATGACCTGGTGTAGATCCCCGATAGTTAACCAAAAATCAGAAATATCAGTCGAAAACATCATCGCTTCCGAAAGGAATGCAGTGCACTGTGGACATTATTCCCACCCTAGTTAAGATGAAGTATGAGGACCATGACTTGTTTCTATTGAAGGACATAGTAGATGATCCCTACGAGTACCTTCCTTCAGTTCCAGGCACACCCATCGAGTTTATTCCGCACTCATGAGCATAAGGATTGATAATTATGGGTTGCTGGGGCTTATCAATATGCCCCACTTTGGACGGTTGAATGAAGCGAATGCATGTGTCAAATAGTTGGCGTGTTTTCATGGTGAGACATTGTGGTTGGATACCCCAATCATGGTCATGGTGGACATTATTTCTGAGATCATGGGGCTACCAAAGTCTAGGGCAGACCCTGCTCAATATCTTAGAGGAAGAGACAATGACAAGAAGCTTGCTCAGCAACTGAAGGAGTGCTATGGATTGCAGTGGGATGGACGTGCATACCGCATCGACAGCATCAATGAGCAGGTGGTATGTATTGGTGTATGCACTCTAGAAAGTAAAATCATTAAGGGGAATCACCCGGATCAGTGCAATTTGGGAGTGGTTTCTTATGCGCAATAGTGCGCTAAGGGAGTCTAAATGAATCGATCCCTCTTCTTGTCGAACCAACTAACAGAGGATGTGGTCGCAGCTCAGGTCAAGGAGAGGTCTTTCTCTTATAGTTGGTTACTGATCCTAATTTCTTTGGTGGCTTGCATGGAGCCAGAAGATTACCAGCCTATGTCTGTCGAAGCAGTCAAGGTGTGCAAAGGCACACAATACCAAAATTTATGGTGGATAGAGGAGCCAAGTCAGCAGACTGATTGCACGATCCACTATTGGATCTACTGGGAAGCGCTACAAGTCACAAAAATTAAAATTATGTGCTTATCAAATGTAGTAGTGGTAAAATATCAAAGGATCATGCAGCTCGCCACTGGGCCCCATTCAATTCATATCCAGGTGCGACGAGACCCTGATAGGAAATGGCTTCCAATGCCTTATAAGTTAAATAATGATTAATTCGAAGAAATGGTTCATGAATAGCCTGCTACCTTCCATGAACCAGTTAGTGCTGAAGAGATATTGACGAAACCACTAGTAGATGCCCCTGAAGAGCCTATGTGAGAAGGCCAGAATTCTCATGACTCAAATGGAGAATCGTTAACCGACACCAATCGAGAATCCCATTGCATCCTAGAAGAGGGCCGAACCAAATGACACATGGAGTTTGATGCAGGAAGTAGCACCAGAGTAGCGTTGGAGGTCCAATTGCACTGACTCATAAGGATGTCACAGATTCATCCAACATAGCTGTGCAAGCAATGCACTAGTCCAGCCAAGAAGGATTTGATACAGTAAGAGATAAGTTAGATTCTATTTATGATTTTGTTATGAATACCACACTGTATATTTTCACTATGCAGGAACTCCCATCAATTAGAATTGAGCCACAGGCTAGCAACATTCAGGTTGCTCCGATTGCAATTGACGCTAGAAGTGAGGAGGTAAAATCCACCTTGCAATAGTTGGAGGGTGTTACAGTGGATATCAACAAGCTACTGACCCAAACCCTAGTCCACATGTAGTAGGTGGCCACCCAGGAGTTGGCCGACAAGAAGAAGGTGCTCAGTGAAGGGTATTGGAAATCACATGGGGAAGCAATGCAGCTGAAGACAGAGGTTGAGGAGCTACACCAGGTAAAGGAATAGTTAGAAGCAACAAAATCACAGGAGGTTTTAGAACTGAAGAGAGCATATAACGAGCTGAAGAGGAAATCTGATGAAGAGATTATCAATATGAAAAAGCACACTGAACACCTAATTGTCGATAATGCGCAGCTAATTATAATTAGAGGCAAGGTAGAAAAGGATGTTGATGAGGCCTATCAGCACATCTATGAAAGCACAGCAGAACTTGATGCAATCTCCAAAGCCAAGCAACTAGGAGAGGTCATCGTCTAGCTTCAGCTGACCAACAATATTCTCAATTCTATGCTCTACCCAGAAATTCCACCAGAGAAGATTATGGAGCATAAGGATTCCATCGAAGCAGTCGCAGCTCAGCTTGAAGCAATTGAGTAGGAAGCAAAGAGAATATCAGAGGCCAAGACATAATTTTGGGGCAGTGTCGTCAAGGATGAGCAGTTAGAACAACTGACTATGTAAGCATGGGAAACTGACAGTCAGTTAATGACATTGAAGATGACATTAAGGAAAATTCCACTCATGATTCAGCTTACGAGGTCCACTAAGATGAGAGAACTACATCAAAGATCCGCAAAGGCACAAGAACGATATCACAAGCATAGTGCCCAGCTGGGGGAATTCCAAGAGATTGGATTGCAGTTGGATATTAAAGAAGTTGCCATGCTACAGGTGGTGCAAGACGATAAGAAGATGGTGGATACTAAGTTGGTGGAGCACCATGTGAAGCAAGACCTACTCAGTTGTCAGGATGAAGCCAAAAAAGTTCAAGCATAGATCAAGGAGATATCACATCAATATGAGGACTTCAGGATGAAGATGATGGAATACACCTTGTCCATATGACGTGGCTCAAGGATGAGCCACAAAACTGTGTTGGGGACCTGTTGGTAGGGGTTTTGGGGTAAGTGAGTTGCGTAGCACTGTGGAGGCTACACAAGCTCACGCGACACCTGTAGAAAGGAGCAAGTCGACAAAGTCGACTTGAACAAAGACCGACTTAGTCAATCGACCGAATAAGTCGATGGGCCGACTTAGTCGATCATCCGACTATGTCGGTCGGCCGAATAAACTAGAAGATTAAGTTGGCTAACTAAAAGTCGTGTCGGTTCATCGAATCGACAGGTAGTTATTTTGTAACTGTTTGTAAATTGTATGTATTAGGCTGTTGAGCCAAATGAGAACTCAGTTCAGTTCTCTGCCTTGTATGAACTCATTGCATTAATATAATCTGTTTTCCTATCTGTTCTTGTCTCTTGTCTCTGATTTATAGATATATATGTTTTAGTATGTATTATTGGTAACCTTATGTGATCTATGAGATTACAACATTGGTTCTGTTCCCGGTAGTACATGTCTGAAATATATGCTCATATATGATACCAGAGCAGGAGATCAAGGACTGGTGGGACCGTAAAATTCTGAACTACTTGCAAAATTACGCAAGAAGGAACAGATTAACAGTCGTTGAAGCCAAAGCAATATTTTTCACAGAGACACATGAAAAATTTGTCGAATCAGTGCCACAACTTTTGAAGCAACTTCTGGATGAGAAAGTTGGACGCGACTAAAGAAAAACAGTTGCTAGAAAAATTGATCCGAGGAGGCCGAAGAAATTTGTCAGAGTAGTTTGAGAAAATCGCCGACGACTTCTGTGAGGAGCAAGCAGTCGAAGACAGAACTTCTGTTGAAACTGTCAAAGAAAAATTTTACACATATTTCACTGAACAATTTTTTTGTTTCCTACCAACCTTGCTATTCAAATTCTTGATAGAGAACAGAGCAGGCCACATCGTTGAACCTCGTCCACCACTATGCAAACAGCCATCAAACACTAACTAGGCGGAGAAGCAGAGGAAGTGGGAGAAATTCATTGCAGAAAGGGAGTGGGAATAATTCCTAAGAAAATAAATCGAACTATCCGAGCTTTTTAAAAGCGTCAGGTAGGCTATGGGGGGGTAGCTGGTCATGTGTCGGAGGTAGAGTATAGTGGATCCTAGTCGTCCTAAACTGGATAACCATCACCAGTAATGAAAAGTTGACCAAAGAGGACCTCAAGAAAATAGTATTGTACGAAAGTATGTCGGACATTCAGAAAAGGGAAAGGGATGAAAGACAGCAGAGAAGGGAAGCAAGACGTGAAAGAGACGCAGGGATGCACAGTGAACAAAACCCTAGGGAGAACGACCGTGAAGAGAATCCGCCAGAGTCGGGTCATGACCGACAGGAAGAGGGAGTTGAACAAGAGGTGTCCACTAAGGAGGAAGAATTGTGGATAGAGCAGCTAGAAGCTCTCCAAATAACAGCTCCTAACAACGGGATAACCCTTTCCCCAACAAATCCGCGTACTAGAATACAGACTATTGTCGAAGATGACCTCAGACTACGAACTAGTGACTTCAGTATATGGAGCCGACTAGGCGATGAAACATACAGGGGACGACACCTTATTATACGTCGACCTCTCGAAGGAAACTGGGTGATGTTTCAAGCGGCACCCTCCCTCCGGAGTATCAACTTGCTCTTACCGACACATGAAGGAGCACCCCCCCCACCAAGTACAGCTTTAGAAGAAACTGAACAAGCAGACCTGTGAACACAAAGTTACAGTGGACCATCGATAGCCGAAGTTGACATCAACCGACTGCAAGTTGACGAAGACTCGACGACCGACGGGAGCTCAAGTTCTGTCGAACATAATTCCATAGGCCCGACAACATAAAAAACTCCACCACTTTCACCACCACCCCCACCTCCACCTCCGCCAACTTCTGAGAGCAGTGAAAGTGATTCAGACATGGGTCACGGATCGGCTCACATTCCTCTCTATGAGGGAGATGAAGACCCCAGATGACATTGGTTCATCTGTGAGTCGACCTGGGAAGCAAACCAGGTAACAGATGAAGACCGACAAATGGCACAGTTCACCGGATCCTTAAGGAAAAGGGCCTTGACATGGTACATGAAATTTTCAGAAAGGAAACCCAGAGCAATGAAAGCTGATATTAAGGCACAGTTCTTATCATTCTTCAAGACCCCAGACGGAAAGCACCTGGCCACCAAAAATCTCAAAATGACACAGTAAAAGCCAGGGGAGACAGTCCATGACTACAACAAACGTTGGAAGGACCTACTAAGCCAGCTAGATTACGTTATTGATGAACAGTTACTAATTCAATGGTTCCTTGCAGGATTATCACAGAAAGTACGCTGACATATCAGTCTGGAGACGTTCAAAACGTATGAAGACACGCTAACAAAAGTTCTGCACGTTGAGATGGACGAAGACATACCTGCTTACCCGATGGACCATAGATTAAAGGAACAGCTTGAGAACGTGCAGAAGTCTTTGAAGGAACTAACCCTCAAGAATCAGGAAATTTGGTGTACTAAATGCTCGACGACTGGTCACTCGAAAGATAACTGTCAACAAGAGTATAATCGACAAGATGTCCGCTTTGTACAAACCAAATCATTTTGCGAAATTTTCCAGGAACACGGAGATCATTCTACGAAAGATTTTCCGTTTAACATGAAGAACGGAAAGGCTTCCTGGTGCGCCATCTGTGAGACCAAAAGTCACAACATGGCCGACTGTCAGTTAAACCTGAAGAACCGATAGAACTATCAGGCGGTCTACCAAATGAATGTAGTAGCACAAAACAACGAGCAAAACAATACAAACAACCAGAACAGACAAAGATACGACGGTCGACGATATGACCGCCGGTATGACAACCGATGTCAGGGTTATGGAGGAAGAGGTCGATTCCCTGGGAATCGCGACATACGAACGCGTCGACCCACCTAGTGCTTCACATGCTACAAAGAAGGTCACCAGTACACAGATTGTCCATACAAGGACAGAACTGATCTTAAATTCTGTACACATTGTGGAGTAGGTGATCACTCCCTTGAGGATTGTCCTACTATGTTAGAGAAAATCAATACAAATAAAAATGTTAATGTCTTGTCTTGTGTACAAAATCATGATGTACTAAATACTAAGAATTTACATATTGTTACGCGACAAGGCATAAAAACAGGGCCTGATAACCCCCAAATTAGCAAGATTAAAGACACAAATGTTTATCCTGACCCTATAAAGCAAAAACACACATATCAAGAGGAAACCCACATATTTCACGACATTGCACAACAAGAAGACCTCGTTAGCAGTCGACCTAACACAATACAGCAATTAATCTATCTCACTCAAACAGACAAATTCGTAGCCCAGTTCATTGATTTATTGCATCAAATAAGAAGTACTAACCCCCAAAAACACACTAAGAACATCTGCAGCCTAAACCAAAAAGATAAAAACGATGTCGACCCACTTGTCGACCTGGAAATCGAAGGTTACCACGTCCGACAAGTAGTGCTTGACTTCGGGTCTCAGGTAAATGTCATGACCTGGGAAACATGGGAAAAGATGTGAAGACCTCGACTCTACAAGTCAGGTATTTACCTAAAACTCACCGACCAAGGCCTCATTGAACCCATTGGGGTTTGGAAAAATGTCGACATGACCATTAAAGGAATTTCGACCAAGGTTGATTTTGAAATTATTGACCCAAAAGAGGGATCTAGTTCATTAACCGCACTAGTCGGTTGACCTTGGGGACAGAAGATGAAAGCCTCCATATCCTTAGACAAGGAACGAATTAAGCTAAAAGGAAATGGTCAAAAATTCATTGTACCCATTCATCCAGCCCAAGGAGAACCTTGGACAGAACCTATTGATGAGGAAGTCGATGTCAGACAACTTTACGATATCCACAACAATAAGGACTACACAGAGCCGAACATCCATGGAGAACTTTACTTAGGTAACCAAGAATTAATTGGTTATAAATCGGATGCTGAACTATATGACTGGGAGATGGAAAATTATGAAACACAAGCAAGAGGGTGCTGGACTATACACAAAGTGTAGAAAAAACACACCCGAAAGTGCTTCATAGTATCCATTATCCCCAAAATCTTTGAAAAGAAAGTAAGGGAACGCCCTATCTTACAACCAACCAACTTAAACACTACACAACTACCCAGGTATAAGGAGAGGGAATCCCCAGTCATGCACATTGAACAAGTATCTAAAAATATTGGAGAACATGGTCGACTTCAAAGCTTAGTGGAAATGTTTACAGGTCAAGCAGCTAGATGGTGGGATACCCATAAGACAAAACTACAGACCTGGAAAACTGCTTCGATTTTCTTTGTCGAACGATTCGGTGGAAAAAAGTTAACCCAGGAAGCCCAAATCCCTATCTTTACCCAAGGTCAAAATCCAGAAGAACACATTAATACTTGTGAAATAGAGTGGAGAAGACTTGGCTACAAAGACGAGCGAGCCTGGCCCCATTTATTCCCTTCAACCCTAGACGACTTACCCAATAAATGGTATAAGATGGAGGAAGATAGAGGAGAAACCTTCTTTTGGCATGAACTCAAGGCAAATTTTATCGAAGACTTCCAGTTCATACCTCAAAATGAAAAATTGGCCAAGACAACACAGCAAATCAAACAATTCCTCCAACCAACCGAAAAACAACCCTCCCAGAACCACCGACAGATCAAGGACTTGTTGACAAGCATATGTGACTATGCACGTAACGGGGAAGACAACCCAGACCGGGATCCTTAGAGCAGGTTCCAAGCTATTTGGGATGGTTGTTTCCGACAGGTTTAAAGGCTCTGTTAGCCTGAAAGTCTAACTGAACTAAGTCTAAAAAATAAAACTAGAACTATTACTTCGGTTAATTAAATCTAATAAATACCTATGAATGTACAAATTAAACTAGTTAATCTACTTACTAATAAATTAGTAAGTAGATTAAATTAATCTATGAACCAAATCTATTTAATTCACTGGACTTATAAATAATTAATTAAACATGCTAAAATGAGTTATAAAATTTGCATTATTGACAAATATACATTAATTACAAAGAATCAGAAAATAACCTGAATATGATTCAATGGCTGTTTTTTATAAAATAGTTTAAAAGAAACAGCATATAAATCAATTTATCCCGATCAAGAGCAATGCGAATCTAAACCGAAATCAGATCTGTTAATAAGAACTATTAATAACCTTGATAATCTTCAAAATAAATTCGGAAGTCACCGAGGTTATACAACAGACCCATAAACCATAGACGCACCAATGCCAGTCATTAATTTACGACACAGTTTTAATTAACAGAACCGCATTCAGCATAAGTCAATAGCTAAAACATAAATATATTTGCACAGTTTCAATAGTGATACTATGATAAACATAAACAATATGGAAAAACAAAAACAAGGCTATGGATAACGTACACATGTGTTAAGAGTAAAACCATACACATAAATATAATTTATCACCAGTTTTAAAAAATTGTATCAGCTGACAGGAAGCTGCCTTCAGGTACAATTGGTTCAAACTGCAGTCTTGTTACCCCTATTCTCCCAAGCTATCGACCCCTTAGAAGCAGTGTTTCTGAGCTTCAAGAGAAAAATATCTTAATCTTCAGCAACATACAGTCTGCTTTCCCCAACTCCAGCTCTCGATTTACTCTTCCAACATTGAAAAAGAAGTTCTTCAATGCTGTTGAGCATTTACAGAATAACTCAGGCAGCAATGTTTTGATCTGAGAGAGAGATCTCTCAGTCCAGTCCTCCCCCTATCAATCAAGTTCTTCCCTGCTTAAATAAACCATGAACAGAAGAAATCAAAACAAATTAAGCTCTGCAACAGGCAAATTTCTGGAAACAACCATTTCGTTGCCGGCCGCAACTGCCAAAATCGAGCTCAAAGGATCCTCGAAATCTCCTAGAATCCATCATTTTCTGGTGAAATCCACTTGAGTTAAACTAAATGAGTCCGTTCTGAAGAAAACCCATGTGGCATATTTTTAATATCTTCCTCCATTTGTTCACAAAGTGGCTCAGAAAATTTCCTGTCAATTAAAAACGCAATTTTGTAACTGACAACAATCCCGGCAGTTTGTTCCTTTTTTCTCTGGAATGAAGCATTCTCCTGAGACCCTTGAATCTCTCATGAATATCTACAGTTGTGATTAAACCCATAATTATCAACTCAGAGTCTTTCTTGCCATGGTGTCCACAATCCCGGAGTTTAAGCAATCATTTCTTCATTCTGCCAGAAACTATGCTTTTAAACTAGTCGTAATAATAAATACATCCCTGAGCTGGGAAATCAAATTGCTACTTGTTCACAAAAGAGATATTATAAAACAATCATTTACATAATCATCTCAGCATCTATCATCCACTTTAAACCAAGCACAAAAATGCATAAAGTTTAATATAAAAATCATTATTACATTGTGCTAATGGTAAAGTTATCCGAAAGGTAAAACAAATCAAGAATTGGAAATTTTCCTTTCAGTTATCACACGTCAAAGTTTTAATGATATTCATCTTTTGTAACAAATGGAATAATATACTTTGAACTCGGAATGAAGCATTTTGATGTTGCAATTTCATGTCGTGACAGACTTAACTTAAAATAATCCAAGACCCAATCGCCGTTCTGTTTCAAATATGTAACTTCTTCATTATATGGCTTTTTTCTTCTTTTAAAATATGAAAAACAAATCCCATAACCCATAGCATTAACTTCGACCTTTACATGCAATAATAAAGAAGACATATAAAGCCAATCATAAAGATCAAGATCAAATAATGAGGTTGTGTTATGCGTAATTCGTAAATTAAATGAAAAGCCTTAAGAAAAATCATTCGAATGAACTTTGGTAAAATGCCAAGAATATAACAATCAACCTTAAACCTTATCAAGATTCACGATAACAAAATCACATAATAAAGTCAAATAATAATTATTTGGATAAGATTTCAAAATTAGTTTATAAGAAATTATTAACACTTATCCCTTGATTTTTAATGCAAATTCACTTTGAAATTATAATTTCAAAGTAGTGATTTTGTCAACTAATCCATAGTTTGCAAAGGTTTCTTTAAAAAAAATTGAATTTCATGTTTCAGTAGCTGCTGGAATGTCACCATTTCAGTAGCTTTTAATTCTTTAAGTTTTCTATATGAAATTCAAACATTTCATCAAAACAAAATACAATTTTGTTTGATGAAATGATATTTTTTAAAAGGCTGTTGAGTAGAGGCACAACAGATGGCGACTGACTGGGTGAAACAGTTATCTCTGCGAAAACATGAAATCTGACTTGTGTGTGTAGCAAGATAAGAAAAATTTTCCTTATCTTAGATTAGCATTTTCGTGAAAATAAAAGAACTGTGCTTTGTGATATGACTAGATTTCAAACTAATACCAGATTCAATTCTTTTATCATTATCCAGAGATTTCCTTCAAAAATGATACGAATTTTAAGTTTTTTCAGAAAACATAAAACTCCAAAAGAAATTAATCCTGGGAAAGACAACACAATTTTGATATTTGACCAGTTTTTAAGGATATGATCCCAATACTACAGTCATGACCCTCCTACCCGCAGGCATCCATAGCCTCGAAAGGGTTGCCTTTTAACCATACATCCTACCGTTCTAGTCCCAAAATAAGATAAACATAAATATTGAGAACTTCTCAATTTATTAATGGGTAAGCTGCATTGGAACCTCTTCACGAGTGTAGGATGACATTGGATTCTTTTAGATTTTTGTATATATAACATTTTATGATTTGGAATCCAAGTATGCCACAGACGGAGCCCTTCTACCCGCAGGCGTCCATAGCCTCGAAAGGGTACGTCTTTTAACCCATTCTACCCAACGGCTTATATCCCAAGCTAATAAGTTTAAAGAAGGCTTCATACTCAGCATTTAAGTGCTAATCCACAAGAGATTTGCATGTTTATAATGGGGGAACGTAATAGGAACCTCTTTACGAGTAAGATAGCGTAAAGGATCTATAGATAACTGATTTTTTTATTAAATTGCAATGCTTTCCCATAACTGATTTCTAAATAAGTAATAGAAGTCCTAGTAATAATGAATTCGATATTCATTAAATCCAACAATTTGAGGATAATGATAACAGAAACGAAATAAAGTGAAAGTTTTCATCTAGTAATTTTGTTTGCAACAGTTCAATTACTTTTCTTTTATTTCCGAGATAAGAACAGATTTCTAAAAGTCTTGTTTTCTTCATATTTTATATAATCAAATTCCAATTTCATGGCAAAACATTCGGAGATCTGAATCATGTCTCCTGGTTTTGAAAAGCAAAAGAAAAAATAATTGAAAAGAAAACAACCAATATATACATGAGTTTTATTTGAGCAGATTACAAAAACAAAGGATTTCAAAATCTACGAGAAAACTCTTAGCAAAGAAAACACACATAACACATGAGTTAAATTAAGATCGCATCAAACAGAAAATAGGATTAACAACAGATGACTAATTACCAGCAAAAAAAACAAGAGATTAAAATCGATTAACGTGTTTTAAAGTTTTTCATCCCTATTTTTATCTTTAAATTTTTTTAATTAATTCAAAGTTGTTTTTCAATTATTAATGAGATGTCAATCTAATGTGTTTTATTCAAAAATAAAAATAACAAAATAAATCCTAATGAATATGCAGCATGTAAAAGATGGAAGATTTTTTCTTTTAATGAGCAGATTAAAAATACGAGAGAAAGTAAGAAAAAAATTGCTTCCCTGATAAGTATGTCGTCATCTCATTCTTAAAATGATGTCGCCGCAACTCCATATACCCGCATTTATTGAAATGTAAACAAACATAAAACATCCTAAATTATAAACTTAAGCTAAACTAATAAAATAAAATATATATAAACTAAGTAAATGAAAATTTCCAATGAAGCCATTCGCGTAACTTGAGACCTGCCAGAGAAAACAAATCATGTATCAGCATTAGAAATGGGAATAATTTAAAATGAAGAAAACAAACTAAATCAAATTTCGTATGTACAAAGCACAAAGGATGACACAGAAACCTTTTAATAAATGATTCTTCCCACCATGCATAAATCGGATCATAAAAATTAAGTCGGAAGGAGATAGATTTCTCATGAGAACTATGACTCAAAAGATGCTTATCAGAAGTATGATTCAACATTCGTGGAAAAGAATCAATAAAAAATGTATCTTTAAACACAATATCATCACGACTAAATTCAAAAAGAACAAAATGACATTTGGGCATTATTTGGAGATCAAATATGTCATTGTGTCTTTTAACGTGAAGATTAAAATTGATGACATTATCTTTAGATATGTATATCATGTTGCAATGAGGAAAATTAATTTCCAAAATATCATGAATGAATTGTGCATCCCTTTCAATATTACAGATTGAATCATAATCTTTACTGACTAAAGATAAAATGGATGAACATTCATGAGTCTGATGAGTAACGATAGCAGAAAAATTATGATCTTCTTCATGACAAATTTGAAATAAATAAGAAAGTATCTCAAAATATCCTTCATCTTCAAAAAATGTATTTCCTTGTACCCTATCAAAATCTGACCATAATGAAATATTCCTTAGAAAATCATTAACATGTAAATGTAGTCTATGATCAGCAAAAACATCAGGATACAAAGAATAGTAAGAGTCAGAGTATAAAAAGGTAAATGCTTCTCTATTGCTATGATTTGTTTCATTGACTGCTTTAATAGAAGCATCATTAACAAAACTCTGATCTAAAGGATTTTGTGAAGAAATGAAAGGAACTAACTCATCATGAAAGGAAGATGATGAAATGATATCATCACTAGCACATTCAGTTGAAAAATTAAGAATTTTTGGTTTATCTTCCATTGTCTTGTGAACAACAAGAGTTTCGAAATTATCGCTTAATGTAAGAGTTGAATCATCATCCCTTTTATCTTGCTCTTGAATTTGCATGTCATGAAATTCTATGATTTGTCCATTTTCAACAATTTCATTTTCAACAATGGCATCAGGAAAAATAGATTCGATATCAACTTGAACGAATGAACTAACATGCATGCTATCTATTGCAGATTTTTCATTCTTTTCCAAATCATGAAAATTAGAGAGAGAGATAAGCCAAAGAAACCAATTCATTTTGTCCTTTTCGGAAAGCTAGTATTCTTCACAAAACCTGCAACATATTACCATAAATCTGGAAAAGAAATCATCAAGAGATTCATCTTTATGTCTACGAAGATTTCCTATCTCAAGTTCAAGTTTCCTACAGTTATAATCCTCATGATCATTAAGAAATAACTTTGTGAAATGTTCCCATGAATGAATAGATTTTGCTAGCAAGAACACAAACCAAATCAGAATTCTTCCTGTGAAAGTAGCTGCAAAAAGTCTGCATTTCTCAACCTCATCAAATAGATCTTCACAAAAAGAATTAAAATCTGAAAGATGATGAGAGGCAGACTTCTTACCTTCTCCATTGAAGCTCAGTCTTCGCAATAAATTAGACATCTCTGGAGAAAAACTTTCACCAGATGTATGAAAGCTGAAAGTATGATTTAACATAATGATATCAGCCATTTCATAGTAAAAATAAATAAAATAAAAAATCGAACAACTCAAAAATGGCCTTCTTGTTGATCGACCCTCCTTCTAGTGCCAATGTTGACAGGCATATGTGACTATGCACGTAACGGGGAAGACAACCCAGACCGAGATCCTTAGAGTAGGTTCCAAGCTGTTTGGGATGGTTGTTTCTGATAGGTTTAAAGGCTCTGTTAGCCTGAAAGTCTAACTGAACTAAGTCTAAAAAATAAAACTAGAACTATTACTTTGGTTAATTAAATCTTATAAATACCTATGAATTTACAAATTAAACTAGTTAATCTACTTACTAATAAATTAGTAAGTAGATTAAATTAATCTATGAACCAAATCTATTTAATTAACTGGACTTATAAATAATTAATTAAACATGCTAAAATGAGTTATAAAATTTGCATTATTGACAAATATACATTAATTACAAAGAATCAGAAAATAACCTGAATATGATTCAATGGCTGTTTTTTATAAAATAGTTTAAAAGAAACAACATATAAATCAATTTATCCCAATCAAGAGCAATGCGAATCTAAACCGAAATCAGATATGTTAATAAGAACTATTAATAACCTTGATAATCTTAAAAATAAATTCGGAAGTCACCAAGGTTATACAACAGACCCATAAACCATAGACGCACCAATGCCAGTCATTAATTTACGACACAATTTTAATTAACAGAACCGCATTCAGCATAAGTCAATAGCTAAAACATAAATATATTTGCACAGTTTCAATAGTGATACTATGATAAACATAAACAATATGGGAAAACAAAAACAAGGCTATGGATAACGTACACATGTGTTAAGAGTAAAACCATACACATAAATATAATTTATCACCAGTTTTAAAAAATCGTATCAGCTGACAGGAAGCTGTCTTCAGATACAATTGGTTCAAACTGCAGTCTTGTTACCCCTGTTCTCCCAAGCTATCGACCCCTTAGCAGCAGTGTTTCTGAGATTTCAAGAGAAAAATCTCTTAATCTTCAACAACATACAGTCTGCTTTCCCCAGCTCCAGCTCTCGATTTACTCTTCCAACATTGAAAAAGAAGTTCTTCAATGATGTTGAGCATTTACAGAATAACTCAGGCAGCAATGTTTTGATCTGAGAGAGAGATCTCTCAGTCTAGTCCTCCGCCTATCAATCAAGTTCTTCCCTGCTTAAATAAACCACGAACAGAAGAAATCAAAACAAATTAAGCTCTGCAACAGGCGAATTTCTGGAAACAACCATTTCGTTGCCGGCCGCAACTGCCAAAATCGTGCTCAAAGGATCCTCGAAATCTCCTAGAATCCATCATTTTCTGGTGAAATCCCCCTAATTTATAATAAATGAGTCCGTTATGAAGAAAACCCATGTGGCGGATTTTTAAGATCTTCCTCTATTTGTTCACAACGTGGCTCAGAAAATCGCCTGTCAATTAAAAACGCGATTTTGTAACTGGCAACAATCCCGGCAGTTTGTTCCTTTTTCTCTGGAATGAAGCATTCACCTGAGACCCTTGAATCTCTCATGAATATCTGCAGTTGTGATTAAACCCATAATTATCAACTCAGAGTCTTTCTTGCCATGGTGTCCACAATCCCGGAGTTTAAGCAATCATTTCTTCATTCTGCCAGAAACTATGCTTTCAAACTAGTCGTAATAATAAATACATCCCTGAGCTGGGAAATCAAATTGCTACCTGTTCACAAAAGAGATATTATAAAACAATCATTTACATAATCATATCAGCATCTATCATCCACTTTAAACCAAGCACAAAATGCATAAAGTTTAATATAAAAATCATTATTACATTGTGCTAATGGTAAAGTTATCCGAAAGGTAAAACAAATCAAGAATTGGAAATTTTCCTTTCAGTTATCGCACGTCAAATTTTTAATGATATTCATCTTTTGTAACAAATGGAATAATCTACTTTGAACTCAGAATGAAGCATTTTGATGTTGCAATTTCATGTCGTGACAGACTTAAGTTAAAATAATCCAAGACCCAATCGTTGTTCTGTTTCAAATATGTAACTTCTTCATTATATGGCTTTTTTCTTCTTTTAAAATATGAAAAACAAATCCCATAACCCATAGCATTAACTTCGACCTTTACATGCAATAATAAAGAAGACATATAAAGCCAATCATAAAGATCAAGATCAAATAATGAGGTTGTGTTATGCGTAATTCGTAAATTAAATGAAAAGCCTTAAGAAAAATCATTCGAATGAACTTTGGTAAAATGCCAAGAATATAACAATCAACCTTAAACCTTATCAAGATTCACGATAACAAAATCACATAATAAAGTCAAATAATAATTATTTGGATAAGATTTCAAAATTAGTTTATAAGAAATTATTAACACTTATCCCTTGATTTTTAATGCAAATTCACTTTGAAATAATAATTTCAAAGTAGTGATTTTGTCAACTAATCCATAGTTTGCAAAGGTTTCTTTAAAAAAAATTGAATTTCATGTTTCAGTAGCTGCTGGAATGTCACCATTTCAGTAGCTTTTAATTCTTTAAGTTTGCTATATGAAATTCAAACATTTCATCAAAACAAAATACAATTTTGTTTGATGAAATAATATTTTTTAAAAGGCTGTTGAGTAGAGGCACAACAAAACTGTAACAATATACAAACTAAATCTAGACCACAGGTGACCCATTTACACTTAGAAAATGAACACACAGAAAGCAAGAGCTTCAGATGGAAAACCGACCATACTGAAACAACAAAACCTATCCATTCAATCCTGAAAGTTGAGACCACCGACAAACCAAATCTTGATAGAATGACTGTAGTCGACTTTCCTGCTACATTCTCACAGTTCAAAGAAGGAAGTTGGCCGATCAACGAAGCTAAAGCACCAGAGTGGCTAGATGCCAAAGTGAAAACCAAAGAGGTCGACATTTCAAATGACAACCGACCAAAAATAGCCAAGATTGGTGAGTATTGGAACGAACAACAGACCACCAAAATAGTGAACTTACTTAGAGAATTCCAAGATGTCTTTGCCAGGGACTATAAAGACTTAAAAGGCTTAGTACAGGAAATGGGAGAAATGAAAATAGATACTAAACCTGATGTCCGACCTGTCAAGAAACGACCTTATAAACTAGCTCACAAGTACAAGGAAATAGTTAAAAAGGAAATCGACAACATGTTAGCAGCAGGGATCATTTACCCTATCGACCAGTCTGAATGGGAAATTCCCATGGTCGTACAGCCCAAGAAACATGACCCGACAAGGTTAAGAATTTGTGTCGACTTTAGGGAGCTCAACAAAGTAACATTAACAGATCCATTCCCAACCCCCTATGCTGATGAAATCTTGAATGAAGTTGCAGGCCACGAATGCTACTCATTCACAGATGGATTCTTAGGATATAACCAAGTACCCATCGTAAAGGAAGACCAAAAGAAGACAACGTTTGTCTGTGAATTTGGGTCCTTTGCTTACAGAGTTATGCCTTTTGGGCTAAAGAATGCACCTGTAGTATTTTCCTAAATTGTTTTCAAGACTTTCCAAGAATACATATATAAGACCATGGCAGTATACTTCGACGATTGGACTATATACTCCACCTTAAAAGATCACTACAAATGGCTCTAACTTATGCTGGAGAGATGTCGACGGATTCAACTCTCCCTCAACATTAAGAAGTGTATCTTTATGACTCCCATAGGCATACTCTTAGGGCATATTGTCTGTAAAGACGGTATCAAGGTCTACTTTGCCAAAATTAAAATCATCCTCGACCTGAAACCACGATTAAACCCCAAACAAGTCAGGGTGTTACTTGGCCATATAGGATATTATAGAAAATTCATAAGACACTATTCAGATATGACCTACCCTCTGGAAGAACTACTAAAATAAGATCAAGAGTTCAAGTGGACAGAGGAATGCCAAATCTCCTTCGACAAACTGAAAAGAAAACTGGTCGAAGCCCCCATACTCAAATTTCCAAACTGGTCGACCAAATTTCATGTGCATATCGATGCATCTGGAATAGCCATCGGAGCAATCCTGACTCAACCAAGGGATGACAGGATGGATTACCCTATAGTTTATAGCAGTAAAAAATTAAATAAGGCTGAAAGGAACTATTCGACCACCGAAAGGGAAGCCCTAGGTATGGTCTTTGCCCTTCAAAAGTATCGTCATTACCTTTTAGCCAACCCCTTCACATTTTATACCGACCATCAAGCCTTGAAGTACCTTTTCAATAAACCACTTCATCATGGGATAATTTGTCGATGGCTACTTCTCTTTCAAGAATTCAAGTTTGAAGTTGTTGTCCGACCAGGAAAACTAAATGTCGGGCCTGACCATCTATCCCGCATAGACACGGGAGAGGAACCAACCAGAGTTGACGACGACTTGCCGGACGCACATTTATTTTGCATAGAAGCAGTGCCAGCAGAACTTGAAGAAATAGCTCAGTTCTTAGAGACAGGTCAGGCACCAGAAGGGTTGAACACCAATAAAAAACAAATCTTAGCTATGAAGGCTGCACCTTACAGCCTCATCAATGGATTTCTGTACAAAATGGGGTTAGACGACATTCTTAGAAGGTGTGTACTCGACCATGAGCGATATAAAATCATGCATGAAGCACACTATGGACTAGTAGGAGGAAATTTCCAAGCAGACACAACTGCAAAGAAAATCCAACAGTCGGGATTATGGTGGCCGACGATCCACAGAGATTGCAAAAACTTTGTTAGTCGATGTGACAGATGTCAATGACTTGGTCGACCTCTGCCAAGCATAGAAATGCCCTTGATATCTATAAACCCTAGTCTCACATTTGAAATTTGGGCTATAGACTTCATAGGACCCTTCCCTATCCCAGCCAAATGCTCAGGTGCAAGATATATTATCACGGCAGTAGAATATGTCACTAAATGGGAAAAAGTTGAACCCGTCGATACATGTTCAAGGGAGGTAGCCACTAACTTTATCTATGAAAACATCATCACTAGATTCGGATGCCCACTCACATTGATCAGTGACCAAGGATCACACTTTATCAACAAAACCATCAAAAACTTGACCGACCAATTTCACATCAACCACCACCAAAGCACCGCATATCACCCTCAGTCGAACGGCGTGATTGAAGCTTTCAACAAAAAATTGACAAAAGGGTTAACCAAAATATGCAGTACCGACAAGGATGACTGGACGAGAAAATCCCTGCAGTCCTCTGGGCATATAGGACGGCCTATAAACGGTCGACCGACCAAACTCCCTTTCGACTAGTCTACGGGCAAGAAGCAGTCGTCCCCCTACATTTTCGACAGCAGACACCTATTATTACACAACTACTACATGTCGATGTCGAACAGGCAAGAAAGGACCGACTATTTCAACTTAGCAAGATGGAAGAACACAGACTCATGGCTATACAACACCAAGAAATTCACAAGCAACAGCAGAAAGCATGGCACGACCGCAACATCAAAAACAAAAACCTGTCGGTCGGTGACCTTGCCTTACTCTATAATAGTCGAGTCAAAGGAAAACCCAAGAAAATCCACACAGAATGTATGGGACCTTACCTTTTCGAAGAGATACACCCCAATGGTTCAGTCCGACTAAAAACATTGTAGGGCCTAGTATTTTGGAAGCTCGTTAATGGAGCTCGACTCAAACGTTACAAAAACTGAAAAAAAAATTAAAAAAATCATATAACGACCTTAACCGTCAATCAAAACCCATAAAAAGCTAAAAACTCCAAAAACAAAGTACTACACCTGACACAACAAAACATGACAGGAACTCACTACTTCGACAACCGACATCATCACCTCCGACCATCTTCATCGACTAGTCAGGTCGACCATTCTCCGCACCGACACTGGCTGATGACCTCGAAAGTCCCATCGCGCACTTATGACTTCGAGCGCTGAAAGCAATTCACCATTATTCCACACTCACGTATTGCAGCTGGACCGTCAAGTATGCCATTAACACATCCATTCCCACACGCAGTCACACCATCGCCTATAAATACGGGACCGTCGAAGGTTCATTCACCACACCCCCTCCATACAGATCACTCGCACATTCAGTCGACTCAAAACCCATAAACCTATAGTAACCCCAACCAAAAAGACATAATGGCCCCCAAGCAGACCAAAGCAGCGACCAAGGCGAAAGAGATACAGGCTGAGGATACACCCTTGATCCGCCGACTAAAGCATATCAAAAATGCCAAAGTACAGGAGGGCCAATGGCAAAAACTCTGGGCCGAGATCCAAGAGTGGGCCTTCGTCGACAAGAAGATGACCCAAGCGACCAAAAAATTCCGATGGAGCACCATCTTCAACTATCCCAACGCACCCCTGATGGCAAGCTTTGGTGGAACAAAAGAAGCTACCATAAAATTTATCATCAGTCGATACCACAACGGTCGGTTCTACTTCGACCGACTGGTCGACATTACCGAAGATATCATCTCCACGCTAACTGGCCTATCTAACCAAGGAAACCCTGTTCCAATCGAAATCAAGGAAGGATTGGTCCAAGAGCTTACGGGATCACCGTCCGGGAAAAATTCCAAAGGATTGATGATCAGGCATATTGCAACTCGAACGCCACAGATTGTGGCCAAAATCATCGCCATCACACTTACCTTAGCAGGTCGAAGTAGCGACCTCAAATTGGAAATGTTAGAGGCTATTGACACAATTGCCATCGAAGGTCGAATCTACAGATGGGGAGATTATGTCGCTGACATGATCAAAACCGTCTGCGAGTGCTACCAAGAGACGGGAGGACTCATCAAGTTCCCCTCCCTTATTCTCTGGATCATTATGTACCACATCTTTCCGGAAGGTAGTAAAGTCTTCTAGGAACCGACAAAATTCCACATGAACAGGTTCAAACCCTTCAAACCCTTCTCTCAGAAAGGAACCCCGCATGAGCTGGAACAAGGAAAAATCTTTTTGGAAAACTGGTTCCAATAGTTAAAGCTTCGCACGACCAGATGGCGGGTGCCTCAGAACATCTGACGCAATCTACCGGCGAAGTCTCACATATAGTTGGAGATCGACCATATAGTAGTCTGGTATATGCAGGGCAAAGACCCCAAGGCTGCCGCCCTCGATTACTACCCGAGTGTCGATCAAATATTTCAAGAGTTGACATGCCAGGCGAAGACCCAAAAAACCAGTGCCTGAGGCAGCCAAACAGGTTGACTTTTCAATAAAGGAGCCACTCATCGACCAGGAGAAAGAGGAAGACTACGAGCTCAACCTCTACATAAGTACATTTGTGTCGAAGGACACCCCAGTCGAGCCCATTGGTCGGGTACAAATCACCATCAAATCTCCAACAAAACCACAGCCACAACAACAAGCGACCCCTTCGGCTCCCGCAAGTGTCGCCCCAACTCAGGTACCGACAGGTGAAATCGAGGCAGACAACCCTGAATATGCTTTATTCAAAGACATCATCAAGAAATTGGCCGCTGAGATTGTCGCCGCCAGAAAACGACTCAAAGCCCAAAAAGTACAACAAGGCAAAGGTAAGCGCAAGCTTATCATTGTTGAATCGTCTGACGATGATGAAGAGCTAATAGCTGCGGCTGTCAACATTGTAGAATATGTCGCTGCAAACAAAGTCTCAGTGGAAACTCAGTTTCAATGGTTTCTTGAAGAAGGATCCCTCGAAGGTCGACCCAAGAAAACCAAAACAACAACGACACCTAAAGATGTCGTCGATCTTGTGTCGACCCCTCCACCTCCATCACCGACATTAGTAGTCGAAGAGCAAGCACCGGCACAGCAGTCGGTCAGTCCCCTCGACTTGTACAAAAGCAGGATACCAGAGTCTGTGAAAGAAAAAGTCGACAAAGACACAGAACTCAAAGCTTTCTTTGAGACACTGCCTGAGCTGTTTCATTCGGCTCAGAAAATTCACACGAGAACCCCTCTCTATACCGGCAGCAGCACAAACCCCTAGGTAATTGCACACATTCAATCGACCTTCACTCAATCCGACCAAGAAGGTGACATAATTGGCCATGTGCAGTCTACCATTGAACACATTCACCCCCAGCCCCAGACCGACTTCCCCACCACTAACCCCGAAATAGACCCACTGTCCGACGTAAGTTTACAACACACTTTTGACAAATCCATTACCCCCGACCACTCCCCCACTTCTTCACCACCGCCGCAATCACCTCCACCCCCACCATCATCATCCCCACCAACTCCGCCACCCCCTGATTCACAGCCAGATATTTCACAACCAACCACATCCTCACAGCCAAAAGTGGCCATACTAACCCCCCAGCCAGAAAAACCATCGACTTCAACCCCACCAACCACAGGCCCCCCTTCAAGTGTTTCAGGTACCCAGGAGGCCGAGGCACAAAAGCAAAAGAAGAAGAAAGAGCATCATCCTTCCAAACTTAGAGAAAGTCGACATCATCTTCCCACAGATGAAAAGACTCATCGACACAGCCGAAGAACAAAACCAGATCCTGGGCCCCAACATGGAGAAAATCGCGGAGGTCCCACTCTCCGAAAAGATGTCGGTCCTGTCAAGATTAACTACATTAACGATCGACATCTAGAAAGATTTGCAGAGTTGGATGGATTTTCAGCATCACCTTGCCATAACAGCTCTGGCCATTGTCAAGATCTACATCCAGAAAAGACCAACCATCCGTCTGCACAGTCCACCACAATAGCACTCGACAAAACATCATTTTGGTACTTCCCTGTTTCTTTGGGACGAAGAAACGTTTTGTTCATGGGGGAGATGTAGAAAGGAGAAAGTTGACAAAGTTGACTTGAACAAAGATCGACTTAGTCAATCGACTGACTAAGTCGATGGGCCGACTTAGTCAATCAGCCGACTAAGTCGGTCGGTCGACTAAACTAGAAGATTAAGTCGGCTAACTAAAAGTCGTTTCGGTTCACCGAACCGACAGGTAGTTATTTTGTAACTGTTTGTAAATTGTATATATTACGCTGTTGAGCCAAACAAGAACTCAGTTCAGTTTTCTGCCTTGTATGAACTCATTGCATTAATATAATCTGTTTTCCTATCTATTCTTATCTCTTGTCTCTGATTTATAGATATATATGTTTTAGTATGTATTATTGGTAACCTTATGTGATCTATGAGATTACAACAACACCACAGAAGGAAAAGATAGCATGATGGGTGGAAAACAAACCATTTTGAATATTTTATGCTTCTTTTTGTATCAGTTGACCACATTTTGTGGATATAGGTAATTAGTGGTTGAATCGGTTAGGAGTTAGTTAGAAGTGGACCTTGAATGTAAAGGTGCAAGCCTATATATATATTAGAATTGCAAATGAATAGATAAGTTGAGAGACCGAAGTGATATCTGATAGATGAGAGCAAGTGAGAGATTGAATCTTTTGTTATCTATATGCAATTTTGTGGGTTGATCTTTCTCTCACTGTGGAGAAAGATAGTTATTGTTTTGGATCTATTGCACAGAAAGTAATATGATACGATAGATGTTGAGTCAAACCCCTGTTGTATTTTGTCTTTTCCTATCTTTATGTACTACGATGTCAATGTTTGATGATTATGTTTTATGAATAAAGAATATGATACTACTGCGATGACTAGATGAATGATGCAATCTGTTAGATCTGTGGTTTTAATGGTAGATCTATGATGAATGCTGCAATATCTGATGAATGAATCTGCTAGATCTGATAGTTATGTTGATAAATATTCGATGCCCTAATCGTCCTGCTTACTGCTGGAAACTTGGTTTCGATAGCTCTCCCTCAAACATCTCGGGTGAGACTTCATTCGCTCTACAGGTGTTGCTGGGTAGGGTAAAACCTATCTGGGCCGGTTCTCAAGGAGATCGTGCTGGTTGGGTGTCGATGGAGTGAGAACCCCTATCGACGAGGATTTTTTGGTGGGGTTTATCCAACATCGTCTCAAGTAAATCCTAGTTTGACATCATCAGCTCGAGTTTCAATAGTTCCTGATCTAGATCAACCCTCCAACCCTATTACTGGAGTTCCAAATCTTGGGTCTACTTCTGTCTCTCTTATGTATTCTACCACTGGGGGGAAACTCCTAGCCCAAGTTGCATTAGTAGTTAGGGGAGTCACTTCCAGTACAAGATAGACCCCTATTGTAGGATAGTCAGTAGTTGTAATTCCTCCCATGAAAACCAAAGTGGTTACTCCTCCTCCTAGTATGGGGCAACCCTCAGGGATACAATCCATTGTTAATCAACCTTCTTGGGGATACACTTACCCAAGAAATCCACCATTCGTAAGCAATGTGAAATTTCAATATACATCTACAGGAATGGTATATCCCGGTATGCCTTACCCCAGAAACATGTCTACACCATGTGGGAAACTAATTGGTCATATATGCTTATGTTTGGAGGGATACCTATCAATATTGCTGGAGGTTGTGGTGGCCAACCTTTTGGAGGGCCACCTGGTAGAGGCCCACCTGGCAGAGTCTCTCCTAGTGAAGGCTCACCTAGTGGAGGTCCACCTTATGGCGGACCACCACCTGGCGGACTACCTTCTAGGGACCACCTTCTGGAGGATCACCACCTGTAGAACCACCTTCTAGAGGACCACCTTTTGGGGGACCACATTTTAGAGGACCACCTAGTGGAGGAACACCTGGTGGAGGCCCACCTAAAGGAGGACCACCACCACCGCCACCTGGAGGAAACTGTCCTCCTAGAGGCCTGCCTCCATATAGAAAATCTTTGGGAGGATCGTGTGCAAATCCAAATACCCAATAGTTGATGTATCAATCGACCTATGAACCTACTAGTATATAGATGCCATATCAATATTACTAGTATATACAGCCTAATTGGCAACTTCATTTTTTGGAAACTTTGGACTTGCCTGATCTGTCCAAGTTGATTAAAGACCCCATCGAGCATAACCATTCGTGGCCTATAATTCCAGTTAAGGTACAATCAGATATCCTAAATTTTGATGGGAAGTGGGGAGAAGATCCCAAAAACAAATATTATGACATTACATCTATCATGTTCTTCCAACTCCTTAATGGATGATTCAGTCCATTTGAGGTTCTTCGAGTGAACTTTGAATGGTACGGTTTCCAAGTGGTACATTGAGCTTTCGCAACATTCGTTTGTGGACTTCAATTCATTGGCAACATTTTTTCTTACTCATTTCCAGCTTCACATCTGTTATGAAACTGGTACGGAGCTTTTGACATCACTTTGTCAAAATACTTCCATGCATATATAATATTATACTCATGAGTGGAGGAGACGAAGAAGACTTATTAAAGCTCCCATCCCAGACCAATTTTTGGCTGATTGGTTCATGAAATCCTTATTGCCTCCCATTTCCCATGATGTGGCTATGGGTGGTGTTGTTACAGAAGAGCGGGCTGTTAACCACACTCAATATCTGGACTTGTTTTATTCCCAATCCATAACTTCGTATGATCTAATCCCTTAGGCCCCTCATCCCTGCATAGACCCTACCAAGCCACCTGTAGAAACTCCTATTGATGGGGTTGTCGGTTCAATCCAACCCTCGTCAATAGCTAATCCTGCCAAGCAATAAAATAATTCTACTGCTACTCATTCTACTCCTACACTTTCCACCGAGGTGAATGTTATTCAAAGTACATAGACACCCAATAATAATAAGAAAGGAAAAGGTAAGAATCCTGGAAACCAACAAGAGGATCCCAAGGCTACTGTACTAGAGAATGGCAATAAAGGAAAGAGGAAGGATACGTATCCCTGCCTATTGTGTGGTGGTAACCACTTCATGAAGGAGTGCTCTTATCATGAAGAAATTAGCAAAATTTTGAAAAGTAACACTACACCAGTGGTGCTTACCGAATCCTTTCAATTTCAACAACAATTGATCGATCATATGCCTTCTCAAGGAACCTCTAATTATACGAAATAAATCCGAATGATGTCCTCAGAAACTATTAGATTGACTACTCATAGTCATTCATATGACAAACTTGTAGAAAAGAAGGATGAGAACCCTTCCCCCGATAAATCTCCTTCTACAGGTTCTTCTTCTCCATCTTCATCTAATGATCCTCTTACGATCGAGAAACCTAATATTGACTTGTTTTTGCACCCACCTAAGAGTACTCTTTGTAAATTTGTGTTTAATCCAAATGCTCGAGTTGCACAATTATACAATGTTGTTGAATATTTGGCTCAAGCACCTTGCGTGATGTCTACCCTAGAGGTACTCAAAAATTTTCCTACACAGCGCAAAAAATTGTTGACGACATTAGGGGCCTTATACCCTAACAACACTAATTTGATTCATTTTAATGTGGAGAATTACCCCACCAGCTCGCATTTCAAATTGCTACCAGAGTAGTTGGGAGAAAGGTCCATAGGACCGTCTTGGATGAAGGAGATTCCACCTCAATATTTTCTATGTCTTGCTAAAGAACCATTTTTTCTCCCGAACTTATGAAGTCAACCACAACCTTGAAAACTTTCAACGGATGAGGTTTCCAACCTCATGGTCTATTACCGACCCTTTTGGTCGAGCTTGTGGGTAATACTATTTCCATTCAAACGGAGGTAGTCGACGCTCCATTAGATTACAATCTGCTATTCTGGAGAAACTGGTTCTATTCTATCATGGATGTCACCTTGACAGTGTTTCAGACTCTCCAATTCCCTCATTTAGGGAATATTATGACCACCGATCAACTCAATTTTTGTTCACCAGATGTTACTATTCCCACTGCAAATAATATTTCTATGCTAGGTCAATCCCCTCTGCCTTATCAATCGGGTGGGGTAGGTAGGTTTAAGGATTCAAAACTAATGGGAGTGTTCCCCTCAACCCCTCCTAGGATGGAAGTGGAAACTATGAACATGATTTTCACGATCAACCAAAGTCCTAGAGGCAAAGAAGTTTTTGAGTCATCCTCCCTAGGCCCTTACGAAGCACTCTATGATGTTGTTCGATCTTCTTTCGATGTCCACTATGATGATCTTAATCTAGTGGATTTGGATCCTTACAACTTTCCCTATTGGATAGAACCCTCTCTCCCCACTCTGGATTATCTCTCGCAAAATTTTCTGTCAGATGAGTCCATTATGGAGATCATGAGTGCAGATGAACCTATATGGGAATATCATCACCATAGATCCTCTTTCCTTCCCAATGCTAGTTCGGTAGTCTTTGATTTTTTGTCTCTCATTAGTATTGATATTTTTTGCAATCCTCAAATGCCTATACTATTGCAAGTCACTGACTCTAAGGGAAACCTTTGCAACATCACTCAGACAACCCCTATTGACATATCAGTGAAGCCCAAAACTATTGAGCATGTTCATGTAGGCCAGAACTGTTCAACATAAGAAACTGAAAGTTATAGAGCTCTATTCAAAGAGTTCTGAGATTTTTTTTCCTGGACGTATGAGGAAATGCTTGGGATTGATCCGTCCATCATTGTACATGACATTAAGACTTATCCAACGGCTAGGCCAGTCCAACAAAAATTGCATCAAGTCCATCCTAGGAAGGTTATGACTATTAAATTTAAAGTGGAGAAAATTCTGAAATTGGGGTTTATTTATCCCATACCGCTGATGGAATGGGTGTCTAATATTGTCCCTATAGCTAAGAAGCAGGGCACTATTAGGGTTTGTATCAATTTCTGAGATTTAAATAACGATTTTCCCAAGGACAATTTCCCTAATCCACACTGTTAACACTCTGTTTTAACAGTTGATTTTAGGGCTTGACGAAAGTTCGGTAAGGGTCCCAGCCCCTCGAATTTCATGTGACCACCCTTCAACGAGGAAAGTAGTAGGTGTCTTGTAACATTGGATAGGATTCATAATCAAGGGCTGTGATTGATCGAAGGAAGATCCATGGTTCTGAGCCACTTCACGTGAGCAAACATGCGCGATCAAAACTTCCTTCCCAGATCGCGAAATGTGTTAAAGACTAGAGGCTTTCGACGATTGAGATGAATTCTGGGGAAAATCCATGGCCTAAAGTCATTTTGTGATCCATACTTCTGTGGATAAAATCGCAATATCAAATTGCAAAAAGGTGTAGAGGTCACAAATATCAATAGCCATGATGAAGAAGGAGATAAATCTACACCTGCGGTTCATTTCGTAAGTCGAACTAGTGCAAACAAATATCTGAGTTTCCCATTGCAAAAAATGGTGGGGCCCACTCGGATCGATGGCTGCATGAAGGGTAAATCTTGATTGATGGCTAAGAATGTCTTGCAATCCAGAACTACCTACGGTGTTCAGAAGAGAAAAGTTGGTGGTAGGATAAATGGAATGTGGACGGCGGATATGAAAGATTCCTTTGATCGGACGGCTGAGAAGACTCTCGAGATACATATTTCCCATCCAGTGTGGAAATGACAGCAGAGGAGGTGTTCACACATGTAATCTGCCCCATTGCAGATTGGTCGATTCCTCCAACGCCATTCGGGATACGCCTGAGGTGGAATCGTCCCTGTGGTAGAGTCATATCATGAAAGGATGGGTGGCTTTTGTGTGAGCTGGTCTACGGAAATGAGGAAAGTAGACGGAAAATCTGTAGCTCACACGAGGCAAATCCAATGCGATGCGGAAGACCATTCTGTTTCCCACTTCAAAGAATAGGGAAACATGGGGTTGTCCACTTCATAAAGTATGCAGCATGGGTCTAGTGTTCCATATGGTGTCCAAAACTATTCCCCACAATAGACAGTAAGGCACCACGGTCGAAGAAACCAAATAACTAGATCCCCAGCAAGTAAAGGATTGCTCTGCTCGCGTCTTCACACATGTTGAGACCAGATACACTCGATGAAAGAATGTGCAGGAATGTTGACCAGCCTGTGCAAAGATCAATCCTGAAGCCCTATAAATACTGCCTTCAGTTCAACAAGAGTGAACTAACATATCTCCAGAAGCCAAGTTCTACTTCTCCATGAAGTTACAGAGGCCTGATAGAGTTTGACGATGAATATCCAGTTTGAAAAGCTTGTCCGATTGGGGGTGTTGATGGTTGGTGAGAAGGTTTTGCACTCTCTCGTCACCTTGGTATTTGCATGGCAATGGTGACACCAGCCATCAAGGCCCAGACATGATACTTGTTCCTCCAATGATGCAAGGTTTGGACACTTACTTCCCATAAGTGTTTTTCCAGGAACCCCTGATACTGTCATGCCCACCAAAGCCTCTGTAGAAGGGGACAGTCATTAACTGTTCCCTGTGTAAACATTTGTTCGGATGGGAGCGTCAGGGGCTCAAAGCCCTCATCATTCTGATTGTGAAGTACACTTGTCAAGGGTGATGGGGATGGTGTATATGTATTACACCTTTGAGCTTTTGGGGGTTCTCACCTCAATAGAGGTGAGGAGTACAAGAAAGATAGACCACCCCACAAGTCCATCTCAACTAGAAGCAATATGGCCCTTCTTCTAGAGCCCACGTATAACAGTGTCAGCTGGCGAGGAAGGAGGTAACAGATGTGACTGGACCAGTGAAGGAGGCCGACCACTTTGCCAGCATGTGACCATGCAGAAAGCTGCATTTGAACATGGTGGAAACACATGTTTCATGCAGAGAGGGAGGCATTATCCTTATCATCCATCATGGCAGCCGAGCACATCAAGTTGTTATTCAAGTCAAATGCAACAGCCATTGCCACGATGTTTGTCGTGCATATTTGTAAAACATGGCAATAGTCCACTCCTTGTATAGTTAGTGCATGATAGTGACTTGTAACAGTTTTTTATTTAGTAGTCTCAGCAATAGGATTGTATAAAAATTCTCCCGATAGAGGGAGAAAGGAGTAAGTGAATTGGATTAGGGAACAATCCCAGGTTGAGGCTCCCATTTGTAAATATCGATACCTGTGTACGAATAAATTGCAATGAAAGACTGTTACTCACAGCAGAGATTCTTGTGTTGTTGTTTTTCCCAATACATACTTTCTTTTACATGTAAATGTGTTTCCCGTTTCCACTCCATTTTGTTAATTGATTTTCATGTCTAAAACTTAGGGTATAGTTGTTCGGAATTCATACTCGTTATGCTCCGTATCTAGTTTTAACAAAAGATTCACAAGATTTTATTATAACATGCCTAAGGAAGTTCAACCTCTTGAGAATGCTGCTAAAATCTATTATGCAGACGCCTTTCCTCTTGACCTGTCCTTGCTTCTTTTGGAGAGAAAATCAATAAGCCCTGCAGCAGATGTTCACTAATTATTTGGAGGTTGAGGAAAACCTTAAGATGCCCAAGAAATTGTCAGATTAGGACCATGGTGGTGAAATAAAAGGTACATACAAATTGGTTGGGCCCTACAAGCAGAAGAAGGAAACCTATGGCCTGTCAAAGATCTCTCATGGTATGTAGAAAGATGACCGTCCTGAGGTTGAAATAAACGGTCTTGGAGGATTATTCTCTGAAGATGGCGACCTGCCCCACTCCTAGTCAACTAGGGTTGATTTTAAGAAGGATTTTGGTGTGCCTGTGTACGACGAATATGAAGAAGAGTACCTGCAAAATATACCTGACGAGCCAGATGTTGAAATGATGCCTTCTGATGAAAGAAATCAAAGTGCAATGAAAAATCAGGAGGGAGGAGTGAGAAAAGATGATGAGGGCACTAGAGGTGATAGCTTACCCTTATGTTATGCCCCTTTTGAGTTGATACGGCATATGATTAAGGCCTCTAAGCAAAAGCATAAAGAAACAGAGGTGGTGCAGGCCAGAAACTTATACGAAAATGAAGACGAATGCAGCAGCTTCTAGATAAACACTTTTTCTGATACTTCACCTTCAGGAATGCCTCCTCACATGGAAGGAGTATGCCTACTTAGTTCCACTAGAGAAGCTGAGGACCTCCCTCTCAAAGTGCATCAATCCCTTGTTACAAAAATTTTGGGCGGAGAGAGGAATATTTCGTTAGAGAAAGATTCTGTGGGTCCTCGTCTGCAATCTTCCAAGTGTTAGCCTGATGACTCCCTAGAAGCAGGAAGCTCTGGGAAGCTTTCCCATGAGCAGGTGACAGAGCGTGTTGGAGGTTGCTGTGATCTCTACGACCCCATGCCCAAATACATGGAGGGTCTGGGTGAAGGCAATGATTGGTCGCATCTTTGCCTTAAAGATCGGTTTGTTTTTCATTTCCTTCTCCCATTATCTGTTTCATTTTTGTCCATCAAGCACCATACAAGAACAAGAATATTAGGCAAGTTGCTTGATTGGATTCATTGGAAGTTTGATTTCATTTAGTCGTACTTGTGTACAAAGTTAGGTAGAGTAGGTAAGAGAAAATAAGCTCAGCTGTTATCGAGCATTTCATTCATTACTGTTTTCAGTTACTAGCACATGTTTACAGTCACTAGCATGATTTGCAAGAGTGGCACGAATTCGCTGAAACAGTAGCATGGAGAAGAATGGAGATGTCAAAGAAATACTAAAAGCATCCCAATGGTTTCAACACTTGGTCTACGGGGGTTCTTTGCTACCTCCCTGGGAGGATAATATCCCTTGTGGAGCCAGTTGTTAACACTCTGTTTTTACAGTTGATTTAAGGGCCTGACGAAAGTTCGGTAGGGGTCCCAAGCCCTCGAATTTCATGTGACCACCCTTCAACGAGGAAAGTGGTAGGTGTGTTGTAACATTGAGTAGGATTCATAATCAAGGGCAGCAATTGATCAAGGGAAGATCCACGGTTTCGAGCCGCTTCGCACGAGCAAACATGCGGGATCAAAGCTTCCTTCCCAGATCATGAAATGTGTTAAAGACTGGAGGCTTTCGATGGTTGAGATGAAGTCTGGGGCATATCCACAGCTTAAAGTCATTTCTCCATCCATACTTGTGTGGATAAAACCACAATATTGTTACCACCTAAGTTGTACTTAGTGGTTTTTATCAAGTGAGCCCAGTGAACCGGACAGGGCTAACTTGTTCGGACTTCAAAAAGACCTTAGTGTTGCTTCCGGGAAGCTTTGTTGTATCATATCACATGTTCATACCCCATGGGGGAATTGTAATAAATGTTCTAGCATGATAGTGTCTGTAAAAGACTCGATCTCTTAGACTTCATTTGTCAATCCAATCAGCCCAGGGTTTTTTTTCCCTTGGTTATTATTGGTTGTTGAATAAACGACTGATAATTTCTGAGTTTTTCACTCCATACCTCCAAAGTTGGTGTGGTCGGCTTGGAATTTGTGCCTATTGAGGTTATTAGAGTCTATTTGTCAATGTGTAAGCATGCTAGACATCATTTTTGAGTCATATGAACATGTCTAAGTCCCCCTAGGTGTTTTTCAATTTTTCAATTTTTTAGTTTTTTCAGTGTTTTTTATTAAATTTTAATTTTTCCAAAACTTAGGCTATTTTTTAATAGTTTAATTGGAAAAATTGATTTTGTAATAAAAGTGGGCCAAATAATCAGTTTCAGTCATGTAGGTGCTCATTTTCAAGCTAAGAGCACCATGTAAACCCATGGAACCGCTATTTCCTAGTTTTGAGTGATTTTCCATCACTCAGGTCAGAAAGCCCCAAAAATCAATTATTGATTATTTTAATTAATAAATTGATGAATAATGGAGCAAATCCAAAGAACAATAAATCAGTGGATTCTCAGCCGATTTGATTGAAATCAGTCAGATCTGAAGCAGATTGACTGGATCTGACAAATCCTTGACTAAAGGAGGTGATCAAATCAGATCCAGAGTTGATCTTGAGCATCCTTTATGGGGAATTTCGCCCTACTTCTCTCCTCAACACGTTTTGGCTCATCTGGATGAGTTTTGGGCCGATGTGTCAGTGTATGGGTTGATTTGTTAGCCAGATCAGGCCCCCGGTTGACAAGTAGGCTCAGTCCAACTTCAGTTGTGCATTGATGAACTCTCCATCAGTTTATTTCACTTGATTCCATGAGGAATTTCTCCCCCCCTGGGCTATATGGCCTGCAAATTGTATATATCCTGCTGGAGGCTCCCTCTTCCAAGCTAGTTAGAGCTGGACTGAAGGGATTGCCATTGTAACTCTATATTTGATCATTATTTTCTGAATAAAGAAGCTTTGGAGGATATACTATGTAGTTCTTTTGATTGTGTGGATGCTCAGTGTTATGCTGCTGATGTGGTAGCTGCAACTTCTTGCCAAAGTCTGTGTTGTTTCTGTGATCTGGCTTCAAGGATTCAGCTGAATCTAGTAAGGGTATAAACTAGGAAAGATAGATTGTTTAATCTTGTTTATCCATATGATGTATGCTTAAATAAGGTTATTTCTGCATAATCTCTCATTTTTTGCTGCTTTATACATCCATATCCATATCTCACGAGGTTTGTGCAGGCTTGTGTTATTTAGTTGCAGGTTCCCAATTGGATGAGGTTGTGGATCTAGATTGACTCCTTTCCTATCCAATAAGCTCAATATTATGTCCCTCAGCACTCCACGAAAGGGCCTCCTTTGAGCTTGCTCCATTCAAGCAACGATCCGACCTTCTCTCCTCTTCTTCTCATTTCTACAAAAAATCAACACTTTACCCGGTTACCTTTTCAGTTCATAGCTGTGATTTTATTTGGATCTGTTTCATCAAAGTAAAATATACATAGATATAATATTTCATAGCTCATATCCTAGATCTTGCACTTAAAAAAGTATCATAAGCATCCCAGATCTAGTTGTGGGGAAATTGTCATTTTTGCATGAATTTGAAAGAAAACTTGTAGATCACATGCATTAGATTTCCTTTCACTGTTATAAATTTCAATATTCTGAAATATCAGTGATTTTAATTGGCTGCACAAACAGAAGGCCAAGATCCCAAGGAAAGCTTTCTTTCCTTGGTCCCTTTTTCGCCGATTTAGCTAGTTTAATTTCATTACTTTTTGAGATAAAGTAGGCTGACCCAAAGGTACTCTTAAAGTGATTTTGGGAATTTTTTATTCTAACATGATCACTGTCCTTTAGAAGTTCTGACAGAGAATAACAGAAGCTTATGTCCAAAGTGGCTTTTGGAGCGCTCGAATCCCCCCAGGGGTCTCCCTTTTGTCACAAAAATTCTTAAAATTTTTGTATAACTGTAAGATCTTGGTTTCAGCCTGTAGAAGGACCAAGAATAACTGATATATCAGTCCTCTAATATTTTACCCATTAATAAATAAATTTTCCTTTGGAATAGGCTCTTTCGAGCCCATTCCCCATCCCCCCTAGGGGGATTCGCGTCGGTGCTATTTTTGTCTTTTTCTGCTTATTTCCTTTTTACTATAATTGATCTGACTTGCAGGGTATTATATTTGATCTTATTTTTAATTCCATATTCCATATCTTACTTTCAAAGTAATCATAATACTTACCCCACGATTTCCCGAGTGACCTGAAAGGGGAAAGAGATTCGTGGTAGGATTAATCAGAAAACCAGATTTGTGTAGTTGTTTTATTTTTTCTATCATTTTTTTATCAGCATATTTAAAATTAACCCCTCCTCGATTCCCCGATTGAGATCCACTTGGATCGAAAGAGGTTGTTGGAGGCTTTTCTTTTAAACAAGAACACATCTCTTAAAAACTTATTAAAATTTACAAGACTCCAGTGTGTATGCTCTGCACTTGGCTACGGTTCGTCCGATCAGTCAAGCTGTATCAAAAGCACTTGGGTGACTAGCATAATTAGGACTCACCCTCCCCAATTAACAAACCATCAGGTGAAAATCCAACACCTCGATCAAACCTTTATGGTGGCAAAATACCCAAACGAAGCGGGAACCTACTGAAAAGTGACCTCGGGGCACCGATCTCTATCACACCCTAATGGGTGCATTACGAACATAGCCCCAGAGACTCCATTTCAGCCCACATATTCCTTGTGGGTAGCCGTATAGGTTTTTTTTTGGACATACTCCAAGTAATCTCGGGTATATCTGGAGTCCCCCTTTTAGCCTAATTTAATCAATTCATACTTCAATTTTAACTTAAAACATACCAAGATGCAATCGCAAAACATTTACTCCAAGCACATGCAAGCACATTGATCTCTTTGATTTGACTCCATTATTAAGGCACTGGTCATTTTTGCTTCATATATATATTGTTTATCAGCTTTGTGCTTTCGTATGTAATTTTTATATCTTGTCATCTTCAATTGTTTATAGTTAAAATATTCGAACTCCTAAGTAACTAATTCAGTTAAACATCACCATACTAAGTAATCATCCTTAGTAACTTAATAGGGTCTACCCCCCTTGGCTCCGTTAGGAGTTGAGCCTAAACGGAGGAGTCAAGAACAAGGTGACAGCCTTGACTCGAGACTTGCCCCCAAGGACACACCGAGTGGCTTGAAGACTTCTGCCATGTGATCCAGGTGTGTGAAAAGGTGGCAACACTTTTTGGTGCCATTGCTGGGGATAAATATTTTTATTCCCGAGTATGACTTAGCTTAACTTTTTTCTAAACAACTAAAAATAATTTTAAAAAAAACTCTTGATTGATCTAGTCTTTAAAAAACATAAAAATTAAAACTCGTTCCATCTGGCGACTCCACTGTCTAACATCCCTTCAAGAATTTCTACCCGAAGAAACCGCCGACAATTATTCAATCCTCTCCCTGATCCAGAAAGGTTTATTAGGGAAATATTGAATAGGTAGACCTCTCATAGAAACCTTGACGATTTAGGAGACCAATCCCTCTCAGATATCCATCACATATTTGTAGAGAGTCATGTTCACTAATATCAAGAAATGATGGAATTTTTCAAACCCCTTGACTTTTATCAGATAGCAGGTGCTCCTCATAACATTCCGAATGATGTGATCAAGAAGCTCCCCAAGTTTGAGGGCAATAATGCCATCACTGCCAAGTCTCACCTTAGAAAGTTCGAAAGGCACCTTGCCAGTTATTGCAATGATGTTGCCCATGACCATGATGATGTCAAAATGACGCTCTTTGCTTTATCCTTGGAAGATGATGCTGAAGAATGGTACTACAACTTAGATGATGATTCATATAAAACTATTACTGAATTCCTAGAGGGTTTTAAGAAGAAATGGGGGGAAAAGAAAGAACCAAGAAATTTACTTGCTGCCCTTCATAATATAAAGAAGATGGAGAATGAAACCATAGATGAATTTAATACTAAGTTCGGGCGTTTGGTTGCGGATCTCCCTCGAGATATCAAGCCAAGCGATGCCTCCATCTTGATATCCTACATCAAAGCTTTCACTGGTGATTTGAGATACAAATTAAGGGATAAAGATCTAGTTGATCTAAAAACTGCTCAAGATCTGGCCAAGAAAATAGAAAGGAATATGCAATCTTCGGGCAGGTCCAACATTCCAGGCTACACTAGGGGAAATACTTCGTTCAACAAAGAAAAGGGAAATCCCATTGAATTAGAGGAAAAGGAAACCTCTAAAGACCCCATGGAAAAGGTAACTATTCTATTGGAAAAATTCCTAACAAATCAATCTGAACAATTGAATAAAATCCAGAACAGAATAGTTACAATGGAGAGAAATAGTGGACCTAGGAATTTTCAGCCAAAACAGAATCAAGTGTATCAAAAGAAGTTTCCTCAGCAAGAGCCTAGGATTCCAAACCATTTAGACTCAACTAACCTGGTAGAAGAAGTAATTCCATGGTGTAGACCTTGTGAGCAATTCCACCCAGAAAGTACTTGCTACATAGCAAACCACATTATAGAGCATGGGATGGCAGAGGTCGGTAATCAGGAAACAACATCAGGCAAGTTTGATCATATATATATGGTAGGCCGGGCCTACCCTTTGTTACCATCTAAACAGTGCAAGCCTGAGGATGAAACCATTGTAGAATCTTATATTGAAACTTATGATGAAAACTGTGATATACATGATGGAAGTCCTATGTGTTCTCCATATAATGATGATAGTCCTGAAGGTTCACTACCTTGTGACCTTTTCTCTGAAGAAGATGAGTATGAAAATGAGGACAAGAGTATCTTGGAGCATGATACAAGTGACGAAGACTCCCTTATCCCTGACAAGTATGTTGATGAAGAGTCCTGGACATTCCTGGAAAATCCAGTCTGTGACATGAATAAAGAGGAAAATACTGAACCAGAAACTTTTGATGGTTTTGTTGATTTTTCTATCTATGGCATATCTAAAGAAGAGAGCATGGACCATGTGGCCTTGGGAAACTTTGATATGAAAAAGGAGCATGCATTTTATCCATATGATCATTCAGAGTCATATCATGCAGAGCCGCACAAAGGTATCAACAATGAAGACATGGAGAAGCAATGTTGTGAAAAGGCAGATGTGATGCAGTTATTAGAATATCAGTCTCAACTATCATCTTCACATATAGAGTTTCCTCATGACTTGGAGCTGCTTGGGGCTTATACAGTGAATTATCATCCGGTAAGCCTTGACAATCAGTATGATGGTGTGGTCAATCCGCCTCATCATTCCAATTTGTACATCAACCCTATCCAATCATGGATAGAAGCAGCCTGCGCAAGCACTTACTAGTTTGGGAGGAAGTTTGACGACATTATTCATGCCTATGATTTCCCATCTATCCCGCCCATTCTGAATCATCACGCAGGCTTGCATTTTCTGAATAAAGTATCCTTACTTTGGCTGGTAACCAAAGACAAGGAAATTTTTTTTATGTCAATAAAATGCTTAGGTGGTTACATTGGATTTCTGATTACACTTAACCCTTTTTATATCATGCTTAGAGTAGGAAAATAAGCTCTTTGAAAGAGAGCATTTAATTTCTACATTTCTATTTTTAGCTATAATAAAACTTTGCTTCTTTTAGTTAGTTACATCTATTTTGTTTAAATAATTCAGCTTAATGGTTCATTTGGTTTTTCATAAAACTTGTGCTACTGAGGTTTTTCTTGTCAAGTTGAGATGTTTTTGCAGGGTATATAAACCAGAGATTCTGATGTTCTCGTATCCTCTCCTTACCTTAAAGACCAGATCGAGCACACGTCCCACAGTTGGAGCTAGAATGTTACCACCTAAGTTGTACTTAGTGGTTTTTATCAAGTGAGCCCGGTGAACCGGACAGGGCTAACTTGTTTGGAATTCAAAAAGACCTTCAGTCTTGCTTCCGGGAAGCTTTGTTGTATCATATCACATGTTCATACCCCATGGGGGAGTTGTAATAAATGTTCTAGCATGATAGTGTCTGTAAAAGACTCGGTCTCTTAGACTTCATTTGTCAATCCAATCAGCCCAGGGTGTTTTTTCCCTTGGTTATTATTGGTTGTTGAATAAATGACTGATAATTTCTGAGTTTTTCACTCCATACCTCCAAAGTTGGGGTGGTCGGCTTGGCATTTGTTCCTATTGAGGTTATTAGAGTCTATGTGTCAATGTGTAAGCATGCTAGACATCATTTTTGAGTCATATGAACATGTCTAAGTCCCCCTAGGTGTTTTTCAATTTTTCAATTTTTTAGTTTTTTCAGTGTTTTTTATTAAATTTTAATTTTTCCAAAACTTAGGCTATTTTTTAATAGTTTAATTGGAAAAATTGATTTTGTAATAAAAGTGGGCCAAATAATCAGTTTCAGTCATGTAGGTGCTCATTTTCAAGCTAAGAGCACCATGTAAACCCATGGACCCGTTATTTCCTAGTTTTGAGTGATTTTCCATCACTCAGGTCAGAAAGCCCCAAAAATCAATTATTGATTATTTTAATTAATAAATTGACGAATAATGGAGAAAATCCAAAAAACAATAAATCAGTGGATTCTCAGCCGATTTGATTGAAATCAGTCAGATCTGAAGCAGATTGACTGGATCTAACAAATCCTTGACTGAAGGAGGTGATCAAATCAGATCTAGAGTTGATCTTGAGCATCCTTTATGGGGAATTTCACCCTCCCTCTCTCCTCAACACGTTTTGGCTCATCTGGATGAGTTTTGGGCCGATGTGTCAGTGTATGGGTTGATGTGTTAGCCAGATCAGGCCCCCGGTTGACAAGTAGGCTCAGTCCAGCTTCAGTTGTGCATTGATGAACTCTCCATCAGTTTATTTCACTTGATTCCATGAGGAATTTCGCCCCCCCTGGGCTAGATGGCCTGCAAATTGTATATATCCTGCTGGAGGCTCCCTCTTCCAAGCTAGTTAGAGCTGGACTGAAGGGATTACCATCGTAACTCTGTATTTGATCATTATTTTCTGAATAAAGAAGCTTTGGAGGCTATACTGTGTAGTGCTTTTGATTGTGTGGATGCTCAGTGTTATGCTGCTGATGTGGTAGCTGAAACTTCTTGCCAAAGTCTGTGCTGTTTCTGTGATCTGGCTTCAAGGATTCGGCTGAATCTAGTAAGGGTATAAACTAGTAAAACTATATTGTTTAATCTTGTTTATCCATATGATGTATGCTCAAAAATATTAGTTTAATGCTTAAATAAGGTTATTTCTGCATAATCTCTCATTTTTGTTGCTTTATACATCCATATCCAGATCTCACGAGGTTTGTGTAGGCTTGTGTTATTTAGTTGTAGGTTCCCGATTGGATGAGGTTGTGGATCTAGATTGACTCCTTTCCTATCCAATAAGCTCGAGATTCTGTCCCTCAGCACTCCATGAAAGGGCCTCCTTCGAGCTTGCTCCATTCAAGCAACGATCCAACTGTTGATTGCATGGGAAGACCTGAGTTTACTATACTCAATCAACAACACCCCTAACTCACTGGCCCTTTCGGCGACAGACCGCGAAGTGATCTGAAGTCTCACCCGAAGTGAATCTAATGGGTTGGCCAAGACTCAAGTGTCTTGGACCAGGTTCTGCGCATCCTAATTTTCTTCTCTTACCCCTGTGAGTCACAAGGTCAGCTATATCTGCGCACCGCACATCCCCTTCTACTCGCAGCCCTTTTGACCATGCGATTCTTATCCACTCGCAAGTCACTCGGTTTCTTCCCATGTCGCGCAACTCCCACTTACTCACAATATCTCCAACTGTATCTCATCTCTGAGCACCGTGGGACACCCAACCTCTCCTCAACGTTAAGCCCTCAGCTCGCATTCTCGCGCACCGCAGCTCCTCTTCCGGTGCGATATCGCCTCTCTGCGATATCCTACCACTACGACTTTGCACCCTTAGCGTTTACTGTGTCAACGTGCGCAACTCTACTTCCCAGAAGTTATATTGTGATTAAATGGTCATTAGGAATAGACATAAAGGAGTCTTTAAACAACTTACTAGAATACTTCAACTTATCTCTATCATCTTGCATTACCGTGGTCTGAACAATACACACATTCACTTACTGCAACTAATATTATATGCATAATAACCAGTAACAATAAGCAAATACAATCACATTCATATAACACATAACCTGCAGATTTAACGTGGTTCGCCCCCAGGATGGGAGTTACGTCCACCAAACTGTGCTTCTATTATATATCTTGAGGGAAGTTAGCACAGTCTGTTGCACTGCATATGCAGCGCAAGATCTCTTCTAGATATCTGGTCTATTTCTATCTCTATATTTCCTTTCTTTCAACAGATCCTTTCCTCTCTGTCCTCTCTGTGTATGGCTACATACAGACTCAAATGACTCACAGACAAGCTAGGTGTCTGGATCGTTACAACACAGTCTGTCTGATTGACTCTTGAGTCTACTCAAAAATACTCTACTGACCAACTAATGACTCATCCTACGAGCCAACCAACTGGCTAACTGACTGATTAGCTAACCCTTTACAATACAAAATGCAAGCTTTTATAGGCGGCCCGAAGGTCTCGCCATTACAACACTGTGGGCCTGTCCCAACAGTAAACCCAAACCCTAATTAGTGACATTCGGTCCTCTCTGTCCTTGAGGTAGCCGCTTCCCGTCACACCACAGCTCTCTGCAGTATTCCATGCTTCCCGGCACTGACCATGGGTACTATGCACCGCTTCTCTGCTTCTGTCCTTCACCTTCAATGCTTGAGCCTCGTTGCTCCTTCTTCTTTATGAGGGTCGCTGAGCCCTCCTGTCTTCCGCCGTTGCCTTCAATGCAGTGGTTGAGCTTTCTTCTCTCGGCCGCTCAGGTACCGTTGCCTTCTTGACTTTTCTATCCCAAAAGTCATGGTTTCCGGCTCTGCTCTCCAGCTGGAAATGTGCTACGGCGTCGTAGCTCTGCCTTGTCCTCTTTCTGCCAAAACTATATCTTTCCGCCAAAACTATATCTTTCTGCCAAAACTATATCTTTCCGCCAAAACTAGCAGCTTCTTCTGTAGCTGTGGGACCCTGCTCTAACAGTCCCCTAACACTTACTTGTGGCTCGTCCTCGAGCCACCTGGAACAGGCTTCTCCTGCTGCAACTTATCCTTCGCCTCCTACGAAGTGCGCTGTAACCTACCTTGAAGTCCTGCGACTTCATTCTTTATTTCCTCGGCACGTTGTTTCGCCGAATCAAGCAATGCTTGATCAATCTTGGAGTCCTCTGTTCCTTCAATTTTCTCTCTGGTGGTCATAAATTCCTTCACCTTCTGCTCTACCACGTCAACTAATTCTGTGATTTGCTCCTGAAAGGGTTGAAGCAGGTCAGTGATGTGCAGCTCCTTTGTTCTCAACTGCTACACCTCTTGCTGTAATTGGTTCATCTCCTTCGTTTTCCTCATCTTCTGAAGAGCTGCCAGGCTCTTGATTTCTTCTTTCATGGCCGCTACAGTGTTCTCTACTTGCTGTATACTCTGCTGGATCTTGACCTTCTGTGGTGGCTCATCTAGCTCGGCCTATGTGTTCATCGCATTTGTTAGCATTACCCGGGCTTCATCAATGCATGATTGTATCTGCGCAGAGGTGAGTCGAAAGGCTTCCACTCGCGCTTTTTGTATTGCTAGGGAGGTGTCTTGCAGACGTGCCTCAAGCTCTGCAATCTGCATCTCGTGGTCTGCCTTTATCCTAGCTACTTTCTCATCCATCTTAGCTACAGTTTGTTCGAGAACCTTTTTTCTTGCTGCAACTCTTTGTAGCTTCTCCAGGGTAGGCAGTGCGAACTCGATGTTGCAGTTAGGGAGTTCTATTGCAATATTCTATAGTACCTGGGAGAGTTCCTAATCCTTGGTCTGATATGTTTTCAACTCATCTACCTTTTTCTAATAGCTGGTGGCGAGTGCTGCGTTCTTTTACTTTAGCTGCGCATTCTGCTGGTAAGTCGCAAGCTCTCTACTCCTGAGCTCTGCGCTTAGCTGCTGTTGGATTCTGTGCAACTGATCAATGTGAACCTCTGTGAGGTTAACCTCAAGGGGTTGTTTAAACTAGACTGGTGGGTCCGCCGCTGTCACCGAGAGTCTGATACTGCCCGGTGGGATCAACACAATGTTGACTCGATCTTTTGCTAAGCTTTCCTCGCGGGGTAGCGGTGGTGCTGAAGTTTCTCCAGTGGGCACCTTTACTGGTGTAGTATGTATCGTGGCAGCCTTCTCTGTAATTGTTCATATGTCTATGAGCTGCTTTTCTACCACACTCTGAATCTTTTCCTGTGATTGCTTCACCTCATCAAATGAATCCTTGAGTGTATCACATGTCCTTGTTGCGATGAGTTCGTAATCATCTTCTGTTAGTGCTGTCTTCAGAGTCGGTTTTGAAGTTTTCTGCTTCTTCCTCCCCTGCGTCGTTGTGGTTTCCTGGCTTCCATCCTTTGTAGAGGGCGTTGTTGCTGATTCTTTCGGTACATCTCTTTTCTTCTGGCCGTGTAGCGGTACTTCTATTGTTTGGTGTGCCTCGGTGTTTGGTTGGTCTTTTCCTTTTTCTGGTGGGCCTGTCTGGTCAGTCTCCATTGGCAGTGGCATGGTATCTTCGTATTAATTTCTCCATTGGTCATCAAAACCTTTGATGACATTCTCGACGTCCTGCATTGTCATTCTAAACCATCCGGGAGCCCAGTCGTCCCTTTTAGTCGTTTTAGGCCGTAGGTATATTCGATGGCTATCCGCCATAAAATTAAGCCGGTTATCATATGCGTCCAGATTCTCTGTGCTGATCCTTGGTGATTGGTGGATAAGGTTCTGCAACATTAAATAATATTCATAAAATACTATTGCGTTAACCTGTTTCCTTGCTGGACTACTGGTGTCCCATAAACTGGCATAGCGTACACCCCTGGGTGTTCCTCCTAGGATCTGCGGAAACTGGCTGTTGGGTGGTTCCCTCCATGCGACGAATGCACACAGTATGAGTAGCCACGAAAAGTGGAAAGGTTGGTTGGCTTGATCTTGGGCTGCCAAACAATCTTCCTGAAACATGTTTAATAAAAGTAACGACCAATTGTACTGCTCTCCTTCGGTGACTTGTATGGCCAGATTGATCACCGATCCTGTAACTTCCTTTGGTCAGACCTTGGTAAGCAGTCTTCCTACGAGCAGACTGGCTGTAAATCTAAGTGTCTCATTCTGTAAACTCATGACATCATAAGCCCTGCCTCCTCACTGTAACTGATACTTTTTAACGAGCGTTGTTGGCAGCTTGGAATCCTTGGTCTTTCCTGATACCTGTATGTCGGGGTATTTACCAGTTTTAGACATGCCAGTAACACGGTGTATCAAGTCGACATTGAGGTCGATTTTGTGACCTAGCTAGAGATAGCCTCCATGTACACACAAGAGGAGGACACGCACCACAACATTAACCTCTGCGCTACGCCCAAAATGGGGTAGTCTCAACACGTTGAGCAGACCTGACCGCTCAAGAATCTGTACATGCGGCAGGGGGGTGAATTCTTCTCTACCTGTCCTTGGGTTCTTCTCTAGCACAAGATATGAATCTGGCTTGAAGTGAGGGTATGTCTTATCGTCCGCCAGGTTGTAATCAATAAATTTGACAACAACAGCATATCCTACTAAATCGCCATTTTCCTTTACTCGAGAATCTATTGGCGGTATGGGCACAGGAAGCTTACCACTCTTGGAAAGTTTGATGTCTAGAGCACCCTCAACTTGTGGTATGAGGTAGTCCATTGAACTACGGACTTCATCTTCCCTCTCGGAACCGGATTCCTCCATGAGCTGGGAATGGCTTCTCGTCTTTGGTGGTTCTCTGGTTCGGGACGAGCTTGGCGGGTTAGCTGTAGATGGCGACGCCATAGCTCCTGCAAGGCCGTGACGCTGAAATATTCTCAAAATGTTTTCCAGCGGCTCATCCTCAGATAGGACCCACTTAGCATAAAATGGCGGACGTGCAATGGTTACAACTTCTAAGAACCACAGCACTCTGTAACGACTTAGCTCGACATAGGGGATGCTTAACACTTACTCTCCAGCTCTCGGTTTTTTCTGCAGGTGTAACTGTCCCAATTGAATACTTTCTGCTTTTGTGCCAAATACGACAATCCCAGACATAACGGTCGTCTAGACTGGGTGCGTCGGTCATATTAATTGCATGGATAAGACCACACCCGTCCTTCAATCCTCAATAAATGCTAAAATCTGATCAAATTTTCCTCCAAGTGTGTGTACGGGTGCTGGTCTCGTCAGAGATTTAGCAAATATGGAAAAATTTAATACACTGCTGCCAAATCTACGGTAGGGGATACCGGTCATTTCTTCATTAACTACCTGTCAGATAGTGACTTGACTAGCCCACTGTCGGTTGCAACTGGGTACGTGGCAGGGGGAAACATCTTACTGCTGCGATGCAACTCCGCATCACCTGTGCAAACAAACAGTATTAAATATATATATTTTTTTTTTTGGGTGTAGACTCTCTCCCGGTGCGATGCCTCCTTTCAACTACACTGGACATCTGCACCGTCCTGAACTGTTCATGCTAGGGCTGAAGGGTGGGGAGGCTGTCACTATAGAGCTTAAGCCTACTGCCATTAATCCATGTGGGCAAGAGCTCCTCGTTCAGCTGGCTGAGCTGAACGACACCTCCTTCTGTGACTTGTTGGATCTGGTATGGTCCCAGCCAATGCGTCTTAAACTTCCCTGGGAACTTAATGAATTTGCTTTCATAGAGGAGCACCAGGTCTCCGGTCTGGAAAGTCTTATTCTTAATGTGTCTGTCATGCCAAGCTTTTTCTCGGGGCTTCTGCACTTTCTGATGGAATCCGGCAATGAACCTGTCTTCTTCTAGGGAAAGTAATTGTGCTAGCCTTGCGTCGACTGTGTCGGTATCAGTCATCTCGGTAATCTGAGTGATTCTTAAGCTGGGAAGAATATACTCCATAGGCATAATAGCCTCTTGTCCATATACCAAGCTGAAAGGTGTGTGTCCCGTAAGTTTCTTGCATGTGGTTCTGTATGCCCATAAGACAGCGTTAACTCTGAGGTCCCAATCATTCCTCTGGCTGTTACAGATCTTGGTAAGAGCATTTTCTAAAATCTTGTTAAAGGCCTCTAATGTACCATTAGCCTGTGGGTGGTAGGGAGTGCTCTTATGGTGCTGGATCTGGAATTCTTCTGTTAATGCCTCAATAGTACTGTTCAAGAAATGTGTACCTTGGTCGCTCATCAAAATTACTAGGCATCCAAATCTGCTGATGATGTTTTCAAAGAGGAACTATGCAGCTGTAGTGGCATCACAATTTCGTACTGCTTTGGCCTCCGCCCATCTGGTGAGGTACTCTGTTCCAGTGATAATATATCTCGCACTAGTGCGCTTCCCTGGTGGGTTGATTGGACCCACAAAATCTATAGCCCATTTGTCGAATGCGCGCAACGTGACCTACGGTCGCAGCGGCATTTCATCACGTCGCGAGGGTTTTCCTACCCTTTGGCAGATATCGCAGCATCTGCAAAAGTCCTTAGTGTCTTTATGCAATGTAGGCCACCACAAGCCTGCTTCTAAGATTTTCTGCGCAGTCGGTTTTCCAACGAAGTGACCTCCTGCGGTTCCTGAATGAGCCTCTTTGATAATAACATCTTTTTCATGCGGCATTACACATCTGCGTAGAACTTCATCCGGGCCTAGCTTGTATAGGCATCCTGCAATGAGGGTGAAGTCTGCTGTCTTCACAACCAACTGTTTCTTTTGCTGCTTAGTAAAGTCATCAGGTGCTACTCCTGTGGTGAGGAATTGAATAATGTCGGCATAGTACTCATCTGCAATCTGTATGGAAAACAACGGTGCATCTGGTAGATTGTCTTCTAGGTTACTGGGCTCTTCTCCTGAGTCTAACCGCGACAGATGATCTGGTCCTGCATTCAGTCTCCCTGGTTTCACAATGATTTCAAAATCATACTCCTGGAAGAGGAGTAACCATCTGCAGATTCTCCCCGCTAACACTGGTTTATTGACTAGGTACTTCAATGTGGAATGATCAGTAAACATTTTAAACGAGGCACCCAATAGATAGTGCCTGAAATTCTGCAGCGCATATACCATAGCTAAGCCCTCCCTTTCTGTTGTGGTGTAGTTCTTTTCCGCTGTTGATAGCTTTCTGCTGGAATATGCGATGGGATGGTCAAGATCCCCTTCTCCTGGCTGGGTCAAGACGACTCCTAATGCGATGCCGGATGCATCCACATGTACATGGAAAGGTTTAGTCCAATCCGGAAATACTAGGATGGGTGCTGTAACCATTTTCTCCTTAAGTATGTCTAGACTCTGCTGGCATTCCTCGTTCCATAGGAATTTTACATCCTTCTTGAGCAATTTCTCCATCGGTGCTGTAATCTTTCCGTAGCCCTTGATGAACTTTCTGTAGTACCTGGTATGACCAAGTACTATCCTCAGTTGCTTGACTGAGTTAGGTGCTGGAAGGTTTACAATGATAGCGATCTTGGCGGGGTCTACCATCAAGCCTTGTCTGCAAACAATGT
>LPNX010730695.1:2335-21739 GCA_001517045.1 Pseudotsuga menziesii | reverse complement strand
ATATATATATATTATGAAGTATAACACTTAAATTGAATATATTATGCAATATGAAATTATATGAATGTATGAATATGAAATTGCATAACTTAAATAAATTATACCAATATTGTTAGCAATGGCATTTAAATCTCCAATTATAGGTTGATTTGCAACTTCTTCTCCTCTCAAGATTGCTCTTTTTTTCCTCTTTCTTTCTCTTTCTTTCTCTATCTTTCTCTCTTATTTCTTCGATGTTGCTTTGATTCCTAGAAGATATTTTACTTCAACGCTTCTTGCTTCCCATTGTGATCAAGATCAATTATCCAAATTCATACCTGCAACAATATCTAAACTCAATACACAATGATAAATTTGCATTAGACCACAAGCATTGTTTCAAATAGGTTAGTCAATTGTGAAGGATAAAATTAGTAACATGTTTATGTTAGTTTTGTACCAAGGGAAGTGTTCCCCTAGTGAATTTTTTCTTAGTCACTTAGATAAGGGACATAAAGCGACCCTTCCATTAAATGACTTAAATAAAAGCATTTAATTTGACTTTAGAGTATTAAAATCACTTTTTGATAAATTTAAGTGGGTGAGTGAAATTAATTTTAGAAATAAAATATGAGCATCTAATTTCAGCCCTTGATCTAATCTAGTCTCCATTGTTAGATTAGACTCACCCTAGGGTTTTCTCAAAAAGGCATGGGAAAGACATTTTGCCTCACTTTTACAGATTGAAGTGAGAAGAGAGAGTTGAGAGAGAGAAGAGAGAAAGTTTCCATTTTTCCTGAGCAAGAGGAAAAATTTTGCAGCATGCAAATCAAGGGAAAGGACAGCAGCAAACAGGGCACATAAATTGAGGAGAAGAAAACAGCATTTATTGTTGGTCCGTACAGTATGGTTTTAGAGGCAACAAGCACGATTTTCGAGGTGTATTTTTTGGCATGATTTTCGAGAAAAAAACCTTGGGCATGGATTTTGAGGTCCGTATCGTCCGTGCAGTTTGTCCATACAGTCTATACAGTGGCACGAAAATTGATGTAGAAAACATTAAAAAAATCAGAGTTTGATTTTTGCTGCTCAGCACGCAAATTGAGACAAAAATTTATCTTCCACGTTGAGATAAGATGGTTTTATATTTTTTTGTGTATTGTTGTAAATGATCAATTTTTCCTGAAAAATAAAACTACTCTCTCTCTGACTAGTTTTCCCCTAGTGGGTTTTTCCAGGGCCATTGGCCAAAAATCGTAGTGTTCTGTGTGATTAAATGGCGTGCTGGTTTTCATTTCCTGTCACTAAAAAGATTGTTTACAGCAGTGTTTTAAGTATGAAAATTTTTCTTTATTTCTAGCACTTTATTTTTCTGAGAATGTCATATACATTGATATAAATTTTACTTGAAACCGATGGCTGAAAACTAGTGAAAAATCTACATGGTATCAGACCGGGTTGTGGCAAAAAATTAAATTTTAGCAGTGAAACAATCATTTCTAGAATTCAGAAAAACCTTTGTGACAGTAGTACATTTTGTTGAAACTTGTTCTTTGAGCAAATGATTTCCATGGGGTTCAGAACTAAGGATAGGTTGGATGGAAAGCCCAAATTTTACTTGTGCTGAGGGAGAATGAGTTGTGGGAGGAAGTAGTTAGAAACACTACAACAAATCCCATTACGATTCCTCCTTCTACTAATGCAGTATTACTTTGAGCCTTTAATAAGAAGGATATTAAATCCATGAGGATAATCTTAGATGATGTTAAATACCATGTTATTCCTCACATTTCAGCGAAGGATCATGCATATGAAATGTGGACTGCTTTGATCGGTTTGTTTGATAGTACTAATGAAAACAAGAAGATGGTACTTAGAGAGAAGCTGAAGAACATCAAGATGGTCAAAGGAGAGGCATGTATGACTTGTCTTACTAGGATCTCTCAGGTGAGAGATGAGCCTGTAGCTGTTGGGGTGGCCATTGATGCTCCTGAGTTAATGCAGATAGCCCTAAATGGGTTGAATACACCTTGTGTTGTGTTTGTTCAGGGGTTGGTGGCCAGAGAGAACTTACCATCTTGGGACAGAGTATGTGATGACTTTGTTCAAGAGGAGACTCAGAGGGGTTCCTTGCAGTGTAGTGGATTCACTAGTAGAGGGGATGAGGATGTGGTATTGACAGTGAAGGGGAAGAAGAAGAGCAAGAAGGGTACCAAGAAGGGTGGGGCCAAGCAGCAGCATGATGGGCAGAAGAAGGATATGAGCACTGTGAAGTGATTTGCATGTCACAAGATGGGACACTATGCTGCTACGTGTCCGAACAAGAAGAAGAAGAAGCAACAGACAACCACTTCAACTAAGATCGATGATTTTGTAGCTAGTTTTCAGAGTGAGTTTTCACTATGCACTGGGCATATTGAGAGAGAGAGAGAGAGAGCATCCATTCTCACTAGTGCAAATGTTGACAGACAAAGGGAGTTTTCCTATGTGACAGACCATTCTTACAGTGCATCTACTTTTAGCACTTGGTACATAGATAGTGGAGCCTCGAGCCACATGAAAGGTGCTCATGAGATGTTCTCTGACCTTTCACGGGAAGATACATATGTGGAGGTTGCATTGGGAGATGACTCAATAGTCAGTGCAGTTGGACATGGGACCATTACATTTCAGAGGGATTCCATGAGTCCCATGGTATTGCAGGATGTATTGTATGTGCATGGGCTGAAGAATAACCTAGTGTCAGTTTCCATGATCGAGGATCAGGGTCTTGGGGTGTCTTTCATTAATGGACACATGCATATGTTTCCTAAGACTGCAGGAACATCTTCTTTAGTTGCCATTGGAGCAAGATGTGGGAAATTGTATAGGATCTTGTTTCAGTCATAGCATGCTTTAGCACATAGTAGCAGTAGTGAGCTGTGTGAGATTTGGAATAGGAGGATGGCTCACTTGCATCATCCAGCCTTGGGGTTGTTGAGGCACATGGTGAAAAGTTTACCGGAGTTTAGCACAGGGTGGAGTGATGTGTGCAGGGGGTGTGCTTTGGGAAAGTACACCAAGACTGCTTTTTCGAGCAGTGATAGCAGGTCAGATGGTACTCTTGACTTGATATATTCAGACTTATGAGAACCTATGTCTTATGTGTCCTTGATAGGATATGAGTATTATGTGACATTCATTGATGACCATTGCAGGAAGACCTGGATCTACTTTCTGAAGAGCAAGAAGTCAGAGGAATTCTTGCAAAGGTTCCAAAACTTCAAAGCTCTTGTGGAGAACCAAACAAGGAGGAAGATCCAAGTCTTGAGATCGGATAACGGGGGTGAGTATACCTCCAAGGATTTTGATGGATTTTATAGACAGGAGGGGATCAGGAGACAGTTGACAGTTCTCTATACTCTAGAGTAGAATGGAGTAGCAGAGAGGAAGAACATGTCCATTGTTGAGGCTAAGGCTTGTAGCACCGCTATATACCTTCACTAGGTTGAGGTTTGCAACACAGCTATATACCTTCAGAACAGGAGTCCCCATTGGGCAGTGGGGAATATGACACCTGAGGAGTGCTTTTTAGGAAAGAAGTCTAAAGTTGGCCATTTTCATATATTTAGTAGTCTTACTTATTCTCATGTCCCTTCAAAGAAGAGGACAAAGTTGGAGCCTACTGTAGAGAAGGGCATATTTGTGGGTTATGATGAGACTGCGAAGGCTTTCCGCATTTATATTCCCTCTCAGAGGAAAGTAGTGGTGAGGAGGGATGTGAAGTTTGAGGAGGAGAGAGCCTTCAGGAGGTCGAGAGAGTCAGAGCAAAGAGAGCAGCAGGTGCCTGCACCTTAGGTTGTGGCACAAGTTCGATCTACGCAGCAGTCACGAGGGCTTCACTTGTTGACCAATATCCTATCACGTTAGTTCATATTGTGGGTTTTAAAATTATTAAAAATTGAACCAATATATTGCAGGTATTGGGGGGATGAGGGGTTTAAGGTGGGGGTGGGTAGGGTGGTTTATAAGGATTGAGGTACAAAAAGGGGTGGGGAGGAGGTTTTAAGTATTGGGAGGGGGTTTCAACAAAAAGAGTTTGGGTCAATATCTCTGGAAATTAAGGGTATTATTTAATATCCCACGATCGCACGTGCTATGTGAGATGTTCACTTAGTGAAGTCCCTGTGGCAGCAGTCAGGATCACAAGTTTCCAGGGTGATAGGACCATAGAGTGTTGGCATAGGTTCACCAAGTTCAGTGGTTAGGCTAGTAGGGTCTTCGGGGACAGGTTATGGGTCTACCATTATAGGGGATCAAGATCAGGATCAAGATCAAGATTACAGGGTACACCTAGTGTTAGCACACCATCTTCAGGTTCATAGGTGACTGGGGCTTTTAGCTCTAGTAGTTCTTCAGATGAGGACAGGCCAATGTGGGAAGAACGTTCAAGGAAAAAGAAGCCTAAGTGGCTTCGAGAGACCATGAAGGATGCCTTAAAGGCTAGTACACCCAGTGACAAGGTGAGAGCCATCAAGATGCCTGACAGATTGGGCATGGTGTTGGTGGCTTGTACACGAGATTCAGGGCCTTCTACTTTTTAGGAGGCCTCCCAACATTCGGTATGGAGAGATGCTATGATGGATGAGTACCATTCCATCATGAAGAATGATGTATGGGAGATTGTTCTGAGACTGGAGGGGAAGTCAGTGGTGACTTCTCATTGGATTTACAAGCTTAAGCATGCGATAGATGGGAGTGTGGAGAATTACAAAGCCAGGTTTGTAGCACAAGGGTTTTCACAGGTTGAGGGAATTGATTATGATGAGACTTTTGCGCCGGTTGCTCATTATACGTCTATCTGGGCATTGATTTCCATTGCGGCGAAAATGGGTTGGAAGATCCATCAGATGGATGTGAAGAACATATTTCTCAATGGGATCATACAGGAGGAGATTTACATTGAGCAGCCTCAGGGATTTGAGATACATGACAGAGAGACACATGTATGCAGGTTGAAGAAGGTCCTTTACGGGCTGAAGCAAGCTCCAAGAGCTTGGTACTCCAGGATTAATTCTTACTTGTTGAGTATGGGGTTTCAAAAGAGTGAAGCAGATCCGAATCTCTACTTCATCATGGTTGGAGATGATTTTCTTGTTCTTCAACAATATGTTGATGATTTGTTTATCACGGGGAGAGAGAGACCCATTACAGCTTGCAAGAAGGATCTTGCAGCAAAGTACAAGATGACCGATATTGGGTTGATGCATTATTTCTTGGGATTGGATGTTTTGCAGGAGCCTGGACATATTTTCTTGGGGCAGGGAAAGTATGCAGTTGGAATTTTGAGGAGATTCAAAATGGAGGATTACAGGCCTATGTTGACACCTATGATCACTAACTAAAACAAGCTTCATGCTTCTGAGGAAGAGTTGGTGGATCCTACTTTATACCATCAGCTTATTAGGTCATTGATGTATTTGGTCAACACTCAGCTATATTTGTGTTTTGCAGTGAGCACTCTTAGCAAGTTCATGGTTAAGCCTAGGAGTGTGCATTAGGTCACTGCAAAACATGTTTTGAGCTATCTTTCAGGGACAGTGGATTTTTGTTTGGACTACAGAAGGTCAGAGGGGATCATATTGGTTGGCTATACAGATTCATATTGGGCAGGCAATGTGGCAGAACATAAGAGCACTTTCAGATGTTGTTTCAGTTTGGGCTCGACAGCAGTGTCATGGTTTAGTCAGAAGCAGAAGTCCATTGCATTGAGTACTGCAAAGGCTGAGTACATGGCAGCCAGTTTGGCCAGTTCTGAGGCCTTATGGATTCACAAGTTGCTGGTGAATTTAATTGGTCAGGAGCTTAGGCCTACGGTGATTTACTGTGACAATCAAAGTTGCATCCAGCTCTTTGAGAATCTAGTCTTTCATGACCGGTCAAAGCACATAGAGAATAGATATCATTTCACCCGAGACTATGTTCAGAGAGGAGCAGTCATGCTTCAGTATATTTCCACTGATGAGCAGTTAGCAGACATACTGACGAAGTCTTTGGGGAGAGGCAAGTTTGTCTTCTTCAGAGACAAGTTGGGAGTGGTGCAGAACACCTTCCTTGGTAAGAGGGAGTGTTAGTTTTGTACCTAGGGAAGTGTTCCCCTAGTGAATTTTGCCTTGGTCACTTAGAGAGGGGACATAAAGTGACCCTTGCATTAAATGACTTAAGTAAAAGCATTTAATTTGACTTTAGAGTATTAAAGTCATTTTTTGATAAATTTAAGTGGGTGAGTGAAATTAATATTTTAGAAATAAATAATGAGCATTTAATTTCATCCCTTGATCTAATCGAATCTCCACCATTAGATTAGACTCACCCTAGGGTTTTCTCAAAAAGGCATGGGAAAGGAATTTTGCCTCACTTTTGCATATTGAAGTGAGAAGAGAGAGCTGAGAGAGAGAAGAAAGAAAGTTTCCATTTTTCCTAAGCAAGAGGAAAAATTTTGCAATACACAAATCGAGGAGAAGATAGTAGCATTTATTTCTGGTCTATACATTCTATATGGTACGATTTTCGAGGCAGATTTTTGGGCACAATTTTCAAGAAAAAAAATTTGGGCATCGATTTTGAGGTTTGTACAGTCCATACAGTCTGTACCATCCGTGCAGTTTGCCCGTACATTTCGTCCTTACAATCCTTACAATGGCACAGAAATCGAGGCATTTTTTAGGTTTTCTTGTTTTTGGGGTAGTGAGGTCCATCAAAAGTATTTCGAGTGGGTATTCGTTGGATGCGGAATTTAATTCCACATCCAACGAGCTCTCCCGATCGAAATTTGAGGAAAAGCACGGGGAGATATGTCGAAAATACAAACAAAAAAGTAGTTTTTTTCTTTTCTTCCTCCAAAATTAATAAATATTATTTTATTAATTTTTTAAGGAGGCCCATTTGAGTTGAAATGTCCTCTAATGAATGCCTAAGTCCATTCACGAGAATTTTTGTATGATTTTTTACAAAAGACGGACCTAGGTTGAGGTCGTAGCTCGATTGAGGGTTTCAGAATTACCTCGATCGAGGGTTTAATAAACCCTCAATCGAGGGTTTGATTAAACCCTCGATCAAGGGTCTGTTAAAAACTCGATTGACCTTCATACCTTGATCAAGGGCCTAAAAAACAAAGAATCGACCCTCTTATAGGAAAATCAATGTTTCTTTATGTCTTCTAGGGGTGTAACCCTACCATTCATGGCACACAACTAAGTGGAGTTCATACTGATAGATTCATCACTGAATCCTTTGTCCATTGAGATATTATGGATGCGTTTTGGCATTCATTCGGGTTTTTTTTTTAATTAGTTCTAAAACTTACACTTAGAAAACATGACAACAACTTCGAAGCAGCTCAAAGAAAAATCCGCAAGGTAAAATATACACATCCAAAAAATTCTTAAAAATGCATAGCCCACACATCGACATGTCCTCTTCAAAAGGGTATCTTTGGTTTTTCAATTTTTGAAAACAGTGAAAAAAAAGTTGGGATGGACACACATGTGTATAAAATGATGCTAAAATCAGATGTGGTCACTTTCAAAAAATAATAAATAATTGTATATTGCGAAATAAATACACAAAAAAATATGCAGACCACAATGCATTTTGTGTATATCATGCTCATATATATATTTTTTAAATTATTAATGTAAGATTGAATTATTGGGGTTGGACATGAACCACTAATTAACTTCTTTAATTTTTTAAGGTCACACAGTTCATTAAATGCAAAATTTCACACATTAAATGACAACAGAATATTTTTTTTTAAATATCATTGGAAGCCAACATAATATTCTACAATTGGTTTTTTTACTGCAAGTCGAAATTCCCATGGCATATATGAATTTCGAGGGATTCTATCTAGCACATGAGTAAAAAATCAGGTTTTCATCACCAAATTTGGCCAAAAAGTGTTACCCACCTTCATGGAATCACCCTGGAGTCTTCTAGAGATTCATACTTCTATGCTTCTTGTATGATTTCTCTTACCCAAGCAAGTTTTCTCTTTCGAGATATATCCATAGTAGGGGGTTCCTGAGGTTCTAGCATATCATGATCTTTAGATGCTACTATTTCAGGAGAGGGTTCAACTTCTACCTTTCTGGGAGGTACATCCTCTTCATGTACTTCTTCAAGCTGACACCTTCTGGATTTCTTAATAGATGTTTATTCATCAAATGTCACATCCCTAATAATATCTATATGATGGAATCCTGAAATGTATATCCTTAAGGGTTTGGAGACTTCACAGTATCCAACAAATATTCCCTTCTTTCCAGAAGGATCCATTTGGTTCTCTTCTCTTTCATAATATGTAAATATACTGGACAACCAAATATATTGAGATGGATCACTTCAGGTTTTTTTCCTATATACATTTCTTCAGGAGTATTAAATCCAAGAGCACTGTGAGATAATCTATTATTCACTTAGACAGTTGTTCTTGTTTCTTCAGCCCATAGATGCATGGGAAGGTCTTGGTCATGAATCATTGTTTTCATTGCTTCCATAGTGGTTCTATTCTTTCTTTCTGCAACACCATTATGTTGGGGATTGTAGGGAGTGGTTAGTTCCCTCTTAATTCCAACTTCCTTGCAGAATGCTTCAAATTATTTTGAAGTATATTCTCCAACATTATCTCATCTCAGTGTCTTGATTCTTCTTTCTGAATGGTTCTCTATCAAGGATTTGAATACCTTGAATTTCTCGAACACTTCACTCTTGGTATTCAAGAAGTACATCCATGTCTTTCTTGAATAATCATCAATAAATGTGACATAATATTCATATCCACTTAAATATGTGGAGTGTATAGGAACACATACATCAGAATTAATTAATTCCAACATACACTTAGTCTTTATTCAACTTTTCAAAAATGGATTCTTAATGTTATTTCCTTTTGCACATCCTTTGCAAGTTCCTTCATGATCAATATTTAGATCCAGTAACCCTGTTACCACGTTGCTCACATAGGGTAGTTCTTTGTAGTTGATGTGAGCAATACTTCTATGCCATAGTTCACTTGGTCTAGTGGTCTCCTAGACAAGGGTTGTCTCTGGATGTCCCTTGATTTTGTATAGTCCTCCTTCTTCTTCACCAATGACGACCACATCTTCAAGTGTCTTTCCTTTGGTCCACATTAATACTTGTCCATCTATAAAAGCAACTCTATATCCTTTCTTATCTAGTGTTGATATGGAAAGTAGCTTCTTTTCAAACCTAGTACATAAAGTACTTTCTTCATCTTCATGGAAGTTCTAGAGTCAAGCTTGTAGCTTGATACACCAATACCTTTGATGGGATATTGATAGTCATATCCTAATGATACGTTTTGAGGAGAGTTCTTTTATTCAAGTCTTAACAGAGTTTGCTTCTTCCTTTTCATGTGCTTTAAAGCACCACTATCAATAAGCCATGTATCTTCTCCAGGTTTATATACCTAGAGAGTGCAGAGAATAATACATATTCTTCTACATCTTCTCCATTTCTTAGTCTCTTTCGAGGTCTTTCCTCTTCTCCTTCATCCTAATATTTAGCTAAATGAGCATGATGTATTTTGTTGTTCTTCTTCTTCGATGGACACTCTCTGGCAAGGTGTCATATATTATGACACTTATAGCATTGATATTTTGAGTAGTCTTTCTTTTGACTGTTTTCTATTTTCTTTTGAAACTTCTTTGGAGGTATATGCTCCTTGTGACTATCCTTATTGAAGTTTGATTGTTTTATTTTTTTAGTATGGATGGCGAGATCTTGATCATCTTCTCTAAGTAGAGCTTCTCTGTTAGCTACTCTAGCTTCTTCTTGGATGCAATCTTCCCATACAGAGTCAAACTTTGTACTTTATTTTATGTCACACAAAGACTAAATGAATGAATCCCAAGGTCTAGTGATACCATTGAGAGAATCCATAACTAGTTCATATTCATCAAGGGTATCTCCAATGGCACTTAGTTACTCCCTGAATCGGGATACCCTTGTGAAGTAATCTTGAATTGATTCTCCTTTACTCATCGTGGTACCCTTTAGTTGAGCTCAAAAATGCATCTGGTTGATGTGATTTCCCTCATGCATTCTCGAAATTGCATCATACATTTGTTTTTTTCTCTTCTTAGATGACACTTAAGGGATCAAGTGATTTTTGATATAATCAGCAATGATCCTCACTGCCTTGATTAGGTATTTCTGATGCTTCTCCTTAGCTTCATCTTATTTTGGTTACGAAACTTCATCCTTGATGTACTTCTCAAGATTATTTTCTCTAAGAAAAATACCAATCCTATATTTCCATCCTAGGAATTTTTCTATGCCTTCCAGCTTGTCCTCAAGCTTAGTTCTTAGGGCCATCTTATCTAGGACGTCACTAAAAATTGAATTTTCTCAAAATGAAAAGATGACCTTACCAAGATATGTGCTTGATTGAGGTGATTTGGTTGGTCCACTTGGCTTCTAGAGGTCCCAAATATTCACCCTTCAAAACTTGCTTTTGAGTTTGTATTTTCTACATATTTCCGGTTCTGGTTTTCTACAATTTTATGGTTCAGGGCCAAACTAGGATTTTTCTTTCCCATAGATTCACCCACTCAAAAACTTCGATCCAAGGATCAATAGATGCACTCTAGGGAGGTGCAAATTTCTTTGCAAGTAGATCTTCAAAATTGCAAACTTTGTAGAAACCCTAATTTCTTCTAGAGGGAGAGGAGAGAGAGTTTCACCTTGTGAAAGTTGTTCTATCCAAGCTAGCTCTGATACCATGTTAATATTGCGTATGCTTAGCTAGATATCATTAGTGCTTAATACAAATTCTCAACAGTAGCATATGAATAATCACTAAAAGAAACACAATCACAAGATAGACATGGTATTTATCCTGGGAAACCCTAAAGGGGAAGAAAAAGCAACAAAAATTCCTCTATATAGATGTATAAGATAAAAACCCAAAAAAATGTATTCTCCTCCTTGTTGGTATGCCTCTCTCTCTCTCTCTCTCTCTCTCTCTCTCTCTCTCTCTCTCTCTCTCCCCTATGCGATACACAAGTGGGTGTTTGTGTGTTATAATGAGGAGCATAGATCCTCTATTTATACTCTTTTTGTCACTTGACATTTAACCTAACAAGTCGGCCTCACTAAACTGACTGGGACGACTTCACCTAGGAAATATCAAAACAATATTATATTATATTCATTAGGGTACTATTGACCCGACTTACAATGGAGGCTTTACATCATGACTCTATTATGACCAAATACAATAGTAACATCCCGATGAAGGAATAAGACATCTCCCTTGGGTACATCAATAAAATACATTTAGAATATTCTTCGAAGTTACAATATTTCAACAATAAGGACCACCCTTCTAAGTGTTGATTGATTGGGTTGAGGTATGAAGTCCTTATATAGGATGGAGAATCCAAACTACCATAAAGAAAAACATGGATCTAAAGAGGATAAGGTGGATTGGGAGATATTTACCTTTCTTTGAATCGAAATGGTAGAGATAATTGAAGTATAGGAATGTACACCTAAAATCAAGCCCAAATTTGAATCCAAAATTCAAGGTGAGATGGACAAAAGAGGATTTCTGCTCCCCTAAAGCACAACATAAAGCAAAAAAGTTGTAATTTTCGCTCCCTTGAAGTCATGCAAGGAGCGACAAAGATGAAATTTTCACTTGTGAGGGAGAAACAATCTCATTTCAATGGTCAAAGTGAGTTGATTAAGCGGTTCTTTGGCCTCCAAATGGTATGATACTTTCCCAAATTTTCCTAGGGGATAATTCAACCATAAAATAAAGGTCCCTAACACGCCTAGGGAGCATAAACTTTCGTGTTTCTCACGGTGGTGAAGCATGCAAAGTTAATGGTGACAGTTTGAGGTATAACAACATGAAACAAGTCCAACTGCAATTTTATTTTTTTATATTGAAGGTTTACCAACAACTTGTGAATCGTGAATTGGAACCCTGGGAAACCATTGTTGTTGGAGTTCTTTCTGAGGGATTAGAAGTGGTGGTCACCAGTCCCTTTGATGTCACAAATACAAGGATGATGACAACACCTCCTAGTGTGCCTACAATGATGACTACTATTTCCTTTACTTTTGAAACAAAATGACCCACATAGCCTTTTCAAGGGAGGCGTGCCTCGTTTCTTTTGGATTGCACCTCTTGGAGCAGTGAATATTGTTTGATATAAATTAGCAAGGAAGGACATGGATAGGGAATTTGACAATGTTGATGATTTGTACCAAGAAAAAGGTCTTCTGAAAGCTAGATAGATTTGAGTTTTCACTAACCTAAATTTTCCTTATCCCATACAAGCCATTGGAGTAATGTAGTGTTGCGGTCACTAGCTATTGTATAGTTTTTCAATTTCTTAGTATGAGATAAGTGTTGATCCCTTAGGTCGGTCTTTTCAAATGACAATATGAAGTTAGCACAAGTTTAAAAGACTGGTTGAAACTACTTATTACAATTATTTACCACGGTCTATTTGTTTTTTCCTTTTAGGTTGGAAATGGTTTCATAAGTTGTAGCTTAAATATTCATATGAAGTGGTCATGTCCTACATGTTTAAATTTACTTGTACTCATCAATTTTGCTTCATTTAATGCCACAAAAGAAAATCCATTCCCATTTTATGGTAACAATTAATTTCAATTTCATTGGGTCAAGGAATGGGAAGGAATATTGCAGAATTATTGTATTTCCTAAACATGAACTCTAATGGGCCTAATCATCGGACTTGTATTCTAGAAAATTTCAAGAGGGAAAAATATGTATTAGCAATTCTTCATCAGCTCTACAATCAATTTTTCAGAATGACATATGTACACATAAATATTTCCCTCAATTTCATTGAAGAATATATATATACATAAATTTAAAAACATGGATTTTGTTTTGAAGGTATTATGTATTGCACCCATGATATTGTAAAAGATAAGTTTTTGAAGTTGCCACTTATTCTCTCACTGATGCAACATTATTATTGGTATTTCTGGAGGAAGAGGACTACAAACAAAAATTAGGTTCTGCCTATAATTCATTTATTTAATTTATTAGGGGTCTTGTCTGGTTTAAGAATTAGTCGGTCGAGTATGCCATAAATTTACTTCCACCAATCTATCTGAATGAACTATTAAATACTATGAAATCCCTAAAATTGAGATGGTCAAATTTTGACAAAAAAATGTGAAAAATCTCTATGCATTTCTAGAGATGTTTGTAACATATGTTTTTTATGCATATTAGATTAATTGCATTATTATCAAACATATAGAATATGTTGAAGGTGGAGTTTCCCCGTTTGAACATTGGTAATAGAAGTAGGCGTATGGAAGAGTTTCTCTATTATTAACACAAAGCCTCCATTAAAACAATACAAATCATGTCTCTCTACCTCATTGACATAGACAAACAAATAAATCGTTGTCCCTTCTACAATTCATTCTCATTCTCATTTCGGTTCTACTTCACGATGCTTCTCACTATCCAATACATCTAGAAGATAACCAAAGTGATATGTGGGAAGATCAAAGTTGTTTACCTCTTCAAAAAGAAAACAATATAAAAATGAGCATAGGAAGAGGAAGGGAAATGTTGAATAAGGAACCTATTATTTTAATATAATATCAATTATATAACTAAGAAACTATGCCTATCTAATAACATGTATCATGAGATTTGTATGATTTAGTGGATCGTTTTTTACAATCAATCTCAATGAAATAGATATTTATATGATGTAGTGGATAGTTTTCATAATTAATGTCATTCAATGTCAATGAAAAAGGATATTTATAGTGGTAGAAGTTATTTTAAGATAAATCAATGTTATTAACAACTTGAACTAATGGCTTCTAACTTTGGGAAACTTGAGCTTCTTCTTTTTCCTCTACATTCAACATCCCAAGATGTAAACAACTTTTTTTTTTATGTAAAGTCATGTTATTTTGAGTTCTTTGTGCATGATCATCCAGATGCAACTTTTTCAAACGTAGTCTTTCCAACTACATGGATTTATCTTGCTCTTATATATTCTTTCTAATTATTTTTGAACTCCGAAACAGTCTAGGAGCTAAGATAAACCTACTCCAACATTAATTAATCTATCCTAGTCAGTCCAAGACACGGTGAAACAGTCTAGGAGCTAAGATAAAACCTACTCCAACATTAATTAATATATCCCAGTCAGTCGATCCTCTAATTAAAATATTTACATCATCAAGTGAGTCCAAGACACGGTGAATACAAACCTGGACATAGATCACAGTCCTTTGAATCTACATTTTAAGATGGCAACAATTATCTTGCATAGTGTTCTTATCTATCGCCATTTTTGCTGAAACATGCCAAAGTTCAAAAGAAAGAATAATCACCAAAGCTACAACATGCAACAATGTAAGTGATATAAACATTACCAGGCTTGTTCATGATATATTTATTTAACTTGTTTCCATGCATGTTTCTCTCTTTGTATTGTTTTACCAGATCATGATCGCCATAGACATACTGAGGATTTCATTTAGTTGTTATCAATTTGAGAGTATTGAGGAAAACATATGTATAACACGTGTATGTCCTGAAAGGGGTAGCAACAACCCTCATTTCAGTTTCCTCAATGCAACTTTCATTTCAGTTTATAGTGAATTGATAATAGAATTTTTTTACACACCAGCTAATATATCTCTTATCGTTAATGGAAAAAGTTGTCCCTGACTTACACACAACATTACCTAACACGTCACTTACACTTACAATAATTGAATCATCATAAATCTCTATGCAGAGGTGTACAGAGGTGAGGACCCCCCTCTACGCAGCGATTTAACTGCTAAAGTCTACAGAGGTGTACATACACTACCCCCCTTTGGATTTGAAATCGTGACCTCCTAAGAGGAAACACAAGCTCTTAACAATTAGGCCCACTCATGTTGTACCACATTCATAAAGAATATGCACATTCATAAATCCATCATTGAGATAGATCATTTAAAGAATATATTTCACAAGAGCTACGAGGTGGCAATGTCCCTGACGTTGACAATAGGTGTTTCTATAAGATGAAATGACAAGAGGTTATTAGCAAAGAAAGTATCATTTTTGTGTAAGGCCACTAGAAATTGTTTAGAAACATCATTGACACATCACCTTTCAGATGAATTAAATGCATATTCTTTTACAAGGATGTTTTTCTTCTAGGTTTTCTTTGTATAGATTTTATGTTAGAGCAATACCTCTTAGCAAAGTCGAGGACATTTCCAAATGTAACACAATAATAACTATCAAAAACTTCAAATTCACCTAAATTCTTTTAAATGATTTTAAATCCCATGTAATCTCTAAGTTTAAGGACTTGAGTACATAACTAATAAATGTTAACAATATAACTATAACAAAGACTTTTATGGTTGCTAGTGTATATGATCATGTCTCTAATGTGCATAGATTATTTGTCTCACATATGTGCATGGGTAAAGTGTCTTCAATCTATGATTAATAATTATATCATTGTCAACAATAAATTTTGTCATATAATTATTACAAATCTTTAAATTTATCCAAAATACAAAAGTCAAGAGTAAAACTTTTTTGTCACTATAAAAACTATACATTATTCTAAAATAAAAAATGGCAACTGTATCAAGGCATTTGCTTGGTTGTATAGGCTTTACATCTCTAACCCTATTTTTTTTCAAAAGAAAATATCAGTTCCTTGATAATCAGTAGAATCAAAGATCTCCAACCCTATTTACATAAAAAATTATTTCGTTTTATGATTATCCATTTACATTTACTATTATTATCTATATAGATTAGCATTTCACTTTTTTTATATTTATACCATTTTGTAAATCCTGTTTTAGCTTTTTCTTTTAGTCTATATTGTGGTAGTGGATTTTTTTATATCAATATTCACATAGAATTTTCATCTTCTTTTTTCTAGAATATGGCGGTGACTCTCATTAAGTAATTGTGATTTTATATTTCCCATAGCATTTTACCATGGATAACAACATGAAGAGTACTGGAGAGACTGGTTCTATGAATATAATGTTGTTGATAGAAGCAAAATTTAATGGTTTCTGCGTAGGGTAGGCACAGACAAAGCATGCGTTGCTCTTAGATCCACTTTTTCATCCAATAATACATATGAAAATAAATAAAAATAAGCAAGCAAATAAATATCTTTTAAGACGTGCAATTTTTGTTATGTCCATGACATATTTTTTCATTTTCCACATCCTTAATTGTCGGACGTTGTAATGGTTTATATGCACATGTCATTAATATAGATTTATGAGGATTAAAATAAAAATCCTTAATCATGGCACGTTTGGATGGAGTGATAGACTTTTTGTCAGAAAAGGAACCTGTCAAATAGATACTTTCATATAAGAGATCCAACGATACTCATTTAACAACTCCCCTCCCAAAGGAAAGTTTGTGCAGTAAATAAGGATTGCCTGTTTTGATCAAAGAGACCGCATTTGAAAAAAGTAGGTATATTGACGTAACATAAACTAAAAGAATAATGCTCATTGTCAGTCCTTTTACATGTGTGAGAATTTTACTTCTTTCCCCACTGCAAACCATCTCACTATAAATATTATAAATAAAAAGATATATTTAATTGCAATAAAGAACAAAATAGCTGATTTAACTCCGTTTTTATGATTTGTTCTTAATTTTAACAAATTCGTTTGATGTTTATGGGCAACTTTAAAACCATTCAAATAAATAATGATTAATAGGCGATTATTCATCAGGACTATCTTTCTTTAATTTGGTGTGTACTTTTTATTTTCCTTAAACATGTCATAGTTCTAAATTTTCTGATTTGATTCATATCTCTTTTTGTCTATTAACTTATAATATTGATATTAGTGACATTGGCTTTACCATTATTTTCAACGAGTAAGGTTATTGCAATTGCTTGAGTAAGAATTTAGTCAGGCATAGTTTTATTATCTATATTTAATGATTATATATCCATGAGTTTTTTTTCTAAAAAAGAAGTTTTAAAATTTTTAAAAAAAATTCAAATATTTTTTAAAAAAAAACAAAAGGTTTTTTTTTCAAAAAAAATTGGTATTCTTTTTATATAATTGCATATTCTTTATTTCTCATGAGGAAGACATCACATGATCAAACTATGTAATAAAATAAAACATGTTTGTAGTGGCCAAGTGGTTGAGTGAAGTTTTGATCGGTGCATTATAATGCATTGTGGCAATGTTTGTGAAAACAAATGTGAGAAGACAAAAACATCTCGGAGCATAATGTCTATAATACTATGCTACATATTATTATCATAGCATTTTCATTTATGCTAATGCATTCTTTATAGAACAAGGATGTTGGTTCTATTTGATCATACTCTACTTAGATTCTTGATTCTCTTGTCATTTGTGGCTCTTGTTGTTAATGGGATAAAAAAGTATATGAATGTCATTTTCATATACCGTGATGTGCATGAACTATATTTTATGCATAGTACATGCCCTTACATAGTTTATTATTTTTCATTGAATGATATTTGTGGTGCTTCTAACCTTCCATTATTAATGAACATAAACCCATGAAATAATTGATATAACTTAACTTAAAAGTGTGAGTTGTAATCAAGTATACATCACTTCAATAACATGGTGCACATGGCCATCTTAATATTTAATGATAATGAATGTACTTGAATCCAACAAGACATATTGTGCCATATCCATTTTTTGGAAGTACATGTGAAAACCATGGTTGAGTAATCGGGTTCGGTTGTATACAAACGTAGCAATAACGTCCACTTCAAGTTCACTATCGTAATATAGTCTGGTGCATACACATCAGAGTTTAATATTCACAATAGAAGTAGGACTGTATAACTAACATCTGTTGGCAACCCATATCCGAGAAGAGAAAATCAAGGTAGACGTCAACAAATTGTAGCCAATAAAACTATCATAAATATTTTTTTATTATGTTGAATACCATATATTATAAACATTAACAAATAAAAAAATTTAACTCTGGTGGCAAATTAATGGACCTACGCGATTTATTAATGTCCCCCATCGAGGACATAATAGTTCCAATTAACCCAAGCCTTCATGGCTTAGTTACATTGAAGGAACTTGGTTGTGCTAAAATAGATCTATGCTGTAGGAGATAATATGGATCCTTGTTGGCTGTCTTCAGAGGATCTTGGTCTATTTATGGTGATATGGCCATAAAATGGGAGAATTATACAAAAAGCTTTTATGGTATAAGTATTGTTTTATCTTTAGATTGTGATTAGTGATCAGTTAGTTTGGGCGGCTAACAAACATTCTGGTGTTGTGACAACAAATTTAGCTTACCATGTTGTGTTAAAACAATGTTGGGATCCTGAACATTTGTGGTGGCACACTGCTTTATGGAAAGTGAAGACCCCAAGCATAATTAACTATTTTATCTGTTATGTCTAAATCACAAAATACTTACCTAAGACTCCCTGCAACGACGTGGTTTCTTTGGACACGAAAGATGTGTTCTCTGTCACAAGGCACTGGAGACGGCGGAGCATATTTTTAGGGACTATGTTTTTTAAGCAGATTGCGAAGTCTTTCTGTAGTGGTATAAATTGTCTGGGGCAGTGGGTTAATCCTAGTATTACGGACAACCTGACGATTTAGGTTACAAAGCTATAGTTGCCACTAGAATTCCCTCTGATCCTTATGTGGGAAGTTTGGTGAGTCAGGAATGATTACATTTCTCAGAATACTCCTATGATGCGCACGCATATTATTTCTAAGGCTTGCTCATATTATGTGTATCCTGTTGTTTTTTGCAAAAAAGGTCATGCATAGAAATATATGTTTTCCCCTGGTTATAAATGATGCTTTGGTAGCCTTCTTTGATGGACCAGAGAAGGATGAACTCTATGGGGCAAGCATGGTTGTTAGGATGGATCTAAATCATGCTTTTTGGCTTCGTATGGATGCTAGTTGTGGTACTAACACTAGATCCGAGCTTCTGGCTCTGTGGGGACTTTTATATTTTGCCAATAAAAGACATATTTGTGATCTACAGGTGATGGGAGACTCTAAGGAAATTGTGGATTGAGATTTACGGATCCACATTATACATTCTGTAGAACTTTCTCATTGGTTGAGCCGTGTAAAGGGTCTCTTCTGCCACTTCAACAATCTCCATTTTCATCACATTTTTAGGGAATATAATTCTCTGGCTAATGATCTTTCTAAGCGAGATATTGGTCAGGGGGGAGGCAAGATTGTCTAGGAAGAAATCATAGAGGGTTTCCCTGTGGACTCCGGCATTCTGAGTCTTTATTGATCCTCTCTCTTTAGCTGGTATTGTAGTACATTTTGTAGCCTCCATTTGAAGTACTATGT
>LPNX010730645.1:8610-19061 GCA_001517045.1 Pseudotsuga menziesii | reverse complement strand
TGAATGCATTGGCTATTGAACATTTCATACTTCGACCACCCTTTCACTCAAAATATGTAAGTTTGTTTATGTAATAATTTTCCATTTCAGAAGAGATATTTTCAATTCTTCCAATTATGTATCTAACTGAGCTTCCCAAGTTGATTGAATGCTAGGCCTATTGGAAAAATGGAAAATTTAAAGAGCAGACAATGATGCTCAGTGTTTATGGTTTAGAGTGGTCTGAATCATTGATTACCTTTGCATTGTGTTGTGGAAGTTGGTCTTCTCCAGCTATAACTAGTAGCTCTGCACCTGGGCTTATGTGTTACGAATAAATCTGCCTATTGGTTCTGGAAATGAACCTAAAAGAAAATGCATGGTGTCCTGCTTGAACCCTAAGCTTTGCAGCTCAAAATTAGAATGAATTTAAAAGGAAACATATAAATAAAAATAGCTGTCTAACTTGCATGGAAATGCATATGGGTTTGCTAGACTCTTTGCAAAGTCAATATCTAAATGTGCAAAAATGGAATTTGCAATGCTTCACATTTGAAATTGCTGCAACTTGGTTAATTTAATCTTGTCTTGGTCAATCGGTGAAATTCTTATGTGTTTTCCAATGATGTTGTTTTTCTTATTAATAGGCTATGTTGGTTAGGCAATGCTAGATACTGGACTACCTGTTTCTCTCTTCTTCAGATTAGTACATGGGGTTTGTATTTTGCTCTCTTTATCTTTGCTTCATGTTAATATTGGGGATTTGTATTTTGCTTTGTTATTTTCATGATAAAACAAAATTTTATATCAAGTTTAATTTGTTCTATTTCATCAATGGTTTGCAGTTTCATATCAATACAAAGGAGCTAGACAATGAGGATCTTGCTTTCCTCTATCACATTCAGGCGTGTACCTCAGTTGGGGATCTCAGCTTGCCTCTGGTTCAGGAATTCCAGAAGCATCTGCTCAAAACCTTCTTCAATGGACATTAGGTTCACAATGAAAGTGTTAGCCATCAACAGAGCAGAAATAGAAAAATAAACTGCATTACTGTAACAGCCATGAGTCTAACAGCGATTATGGGTCCATTATTGGTTCTTGGAACCTTCTTCATTTAAAATGATGGCTGGTTGTACTGGTTGATGCTTTCATTTATATGTAACAAATACTTGTAAGAGTGCTCCTGATTTTTATTTCTAATTTTTATTGTAAGAGTGCTCCTAAATAGCGTTGGGATCTCTATAAATTCTTCTTTGGCACAGAGTATATATATTTGTTCCCCATTCACCTCTCTCAACATTGGCACACTTTAATGTTGCATTTTTTTTCTCGCTTACCCGCTAACAATTACCTTCACGGCATATTATTGCACCTTCCTTGGGGCAATTGCTAGTATTATTGTTATTAATATTAATATTTAGATTTCTTAAATGTTTTTTAACGATTATATAAAATGTGAATCAAAATTTATGAAATCAAAGAGCTTCATACACCTACTAGTATTAAGAAAAAATAACTAGCATACCTCCAAAGTGGGGAAAATGAAACACCGAAGAGAATCTTTGTATGTTTCAAAAAACGAGAGAAAGTTGTGTAGATAATATAAGTTTATGAAATGAAAGCAAGTCTAGGAAAATAGGTGAAAATAAGTTACATCAAACTTCTAAATTGCCACATAAGTGAAAATAACTTTCCTCCAAAAAACTTTTGTACATAAAGTTTTTAAATTTGAAAACATTGGGTGAATAAGTCAATGTTTTAGCCTCGATCCTTTGAATGCCAATGAAATATTACAAAGCAAAAAGGTCCAAAAATCCAAGGGGCATAGTTATAGGAGTTTTCGAAGTTTTAGGTAGCTTTAGAGAACCTCAAAACCCCTAGACATGGAGAAACTATACCTTTGAAACTGAGACCTGGCCTGGACGTGGAGAGACTATACCTTTGAAAAATATTTGCACAAGCGACACCATTTTTCCTATTGACCATTTACCTGGGTCCTCTTAGAATCTCATGTATTGAAGATCATTGAATGGCCAAATAAGTTTGACACGTGAAGAAAATATTTTGTTTCAATTTTTTAGCTTGTTGCTTAATTTTCATGACCTAATGGATGCAAATGCCAACCTCCTTCTCCACATATTGTAACACATGGGACACAAGTTTTGATTGACTTAAAAATTCCATTAAATTTATTTTTACCTTTTCCCTTCACACATAATTACATGATCAAAACATACACTTAGATCCCAATAACACTTGAGTGCACGCATGAAGGGTGGTTTTCCCTTTTTACTTGAAAAGAAGAAGGCTGATTGTTAGCTCTAGTATCCCATCATAACTTCGTTCCATTCAGTGTTTTTCAATTATAAAAATCTCCTTTATCAAATAAAGGAGATCCAAATACCGTCAATTATACTTTAAACTTTAAGCTTTTAACTCACATTTATTATTAACCTTGAAAAACTTAAAATATAAATCCCTTGTCTTTTTCTTGAAACAAATTTCAATTACGTTTTGAAAAAATTAAAATATAAATTCCTTGTCTTCTTGTTGAAACAAAATTTCATTTTGGTAAGAACTAACATATTTAATAAAACAATAAAAATAAGCTATGTTTGCTCAAATATTTTTTATTTGGAATTATAAAAAAGAAGTTCTAAATGTAGAAGAAATCTTAATTTAGCGTGGATTTATACTAATATGGAAAAGCTAAAAACAATGTGCTCATAGTATAGTTTAAAAGCTGAACTTCTCTTCCCCTGAATTGCCCTCTCCGTGTGAGGTCAGGGTCACTGTTGCCAGATTCTGATTGCATTGCATTGGTCAAATGCATAGTCTGTACGCCACAAACACATTAAAGAAAAACATGACATAAGAGTTATTTAACCTTGAGATGGATGATATATCATTGAGATGAGTGGATTGCAGTTGCTGCTCAATCATGAATCATGATATTTAGAATATATTTAAAATTAGTGGAGGCCACTTACATGTCAATTCACTTATATGTTAATTATAATCAATGTCACCTTAACGGGAGTTGCTTTAAATTACTTCCGTCACCTTCATGAGGCTTTTGGATTTTTAATTAGTGAGGCGTCCAGAAGGTCTATGATTACATTAAATGACTTATGTGATTGAGTTGAGACGTTGTACACGTAGCATGACTTCTGTAGTTGACGTGACACGTTGCATTACTTATTCGGTTGAGGTGACACATTGACAGTTGTCCTTACACATGACACGCCCTTTTGAAACAATTTAACATTTCCGTCCTCAAGCTCCTTTGCTGTCGTTGCCATTTCCTTCCATTTCTCTACTCGCTGCGACTTACATTAGGTATCATTATTTGTTTACCCTTCTTATCAATTGTCTTCCATCATCATGAGTAAGGAAAGTGCATCAGGTTTATTCTTGAGGCTTCCAAATATGGTAGTATGTTATATCCTTTCTAAGCTGCCTATTAAATAGGCTATCAGATGGTCTGTTCTTTCTCATAGATGGAGATTTCTCTACACCCAAATTTCCCAACTCACCATCTTTCCCCCATGCCTCCTTCTGGATGATGAGGAGGAGGAGGAGGTCATGTTCAAGTGTTTCAGAGTGGATTTGCTCATAAATGCAAGATTGGAGAATATAATCTTCAACATTATGTTAATGCATTCTTCAGACCTAGAAGCTTTTCACCTTTACAACGATTGCAAATTTAGCTTCTAAAACGTATGGAAATGGGTGAGGATTGTAGCGCAGAAGAATGTCCAACACATCACTCTGAACCATTACGATTACACATCAGGTGAATACCCGCCAATACAAGCCACCTGCCATTTTCTGTTGCACTAATATCAGAACACTCAAACTGTCCCACTACGTTCTCTCCCTCCTTCCCACCCATTTTGACGGCTTTCGCCATCTCAATACTTGCATTTTCCAGTTAATAGCTTTGACATAAGACTCTTTAGCTAGCTTTATTTCTCATTGCCCACTTTTGCAAAAACTTGACCTAGACGAATGTGTTGGACTGAGGAAGCCTATTATCTCCTCTCTCACCATTGCACATTTATGTGTAACGGCTTTTTATGGTTATCAATTAACTCTGAATTGCCATAATCTTATAAATCCGAAGACACGTTCAGATATAAAGGATCTAAGAGTCAACGAGGTGTTGTTTTACAAGCTTTCTTATGCAATTGTTAAACTCAAAATGGAATGTAGAAGTAATTTAACTGGACTAACATTTCGTTTGAATTGGAACATATTACAACCTTAATTTATGGAACAAACTATATGCTAGCAGAGCCACTTAACTTAGAGTCAATGAAAACATACAAACCACAAGTTAAACCATACCTCAATTACCATAAAAGCTCAATTTCATTTTTTTGAATTTATTTAAAACAGTTTATTAAAATTTAACATATATGTTTACTTAATTATTTAAACCAAAATTAAATAAACACTTAAAAGAATAATTTATTCTTAAATTTATATTAAAATTATTTATCCTTAGATTCATATTATTTTATAGAAAAATTAAAATCAAATATTCTTAATTAATTACAAGGAGATAATAAAAAATCCAACGAACTATTAAAATTGATAAAAAAAAATGGATGAGAACTCTTCCTTTAATTTGCTGCTTCCAAAAAGGTCAAAGTTGTGCAAGGCTAAAGTCTAATTGACGCCTAGAATCCCACACCACACCTTAATATTCTATTTAACACCATTTTCTTTCCCTTCCCTAAGTTGACATGAGAGCATTGAATGGCAAGAGCTATTCATTGAGCCGCAGAGCATTTAAATGCTATAAGCCATCCAACGGTCTACAGGCATGTTTGGTCTACAGGCCATCCAACGGTCTACAGGCCTGTTGCAGCCCCATTAAATGCTCTGCAGCTCAATGAATAGCTCTTGCCGCATTGAACCCTCCATCCTCAGTGTCCCCAAAACCAAGAGACGTATGGATGACGTCAACAACCGTTTGCATGGGCATTGGTACTAAGAGTTTTTCGCTTGACTAATCGGCACACATCGTATTCCACGTGGCCATTATAAAACTGTGCACAACAGTGGACGTGCGTGGATTCTCGGCTTCCACGCCACGTGTAATAGAAGATGAAAAATGAAAAAAACCCAACTAGAGCAAATATTAATAAGAATTAATAATTGCTCACACGTTCGGCGGCTGAAGATCAAGATTAAAAGTAGAGTGGTTTGTGTGAAGGCAGTGAATGCCACCAGCAGCAGCACCGCCTTTATATGCTCTGCCTGGCATTCGAATTTTTTCCCTCCTACCAAGTTGTGCCGCTGTTGTTTCTGTGTTTTTTTCTCATTTTCCGTTTCCCTTCCATGGATTCGAACCCGCAGCCCTTTATTTCATACATTTTTATTTCATAGTTGATATAAGATTATATAACTAAACATGGGTGAATATCAATTAAATATTAACTAAGGTGTTATAAATTCTAGATTTTTTAATAAAAATACTTGAGAAAATAATTTAAATATAAATTTGATTTTAATTGCAATTAAACTTAATTAATTTTAATATTTAAAAGATATTACAGTACACATATTTTTATTTTATATCTAATAAAAGATTTAATTAATTGGAAATAATTTGTTTTGTTTAAATTTAACCATAGAAATTAATAATTTTATCCCAAAATAAAAAAAATAAAAGATAATTAAATGTGTCTTTACTACATACAATCCACTTTTATAAAATATAACAAATAAACATAAAAAGTTGAACTAAAATAAAAAGACAATGGCATAGATTGTGATTAAATTTAACTAAATTTAATAATTTGTTTTAAATAAGTTTCGGTATTATAATAATTTTAAAAAATTAGGGGCAGTAGGAGGGGGAGGGATTCTCATTAATCTCGATGGAATTCAGAAACATGTTTACTCTTGGGGTTTAGCTGATGAAACTAACAACGTCGCTGAAGCTCTTGCCCTCCAGTAAGGCCTCTACCAAACTCGAATCTAGGAAATCTCAGAAATTACACTGATTAGCGATTCAAGATTAATCATCCAATCCTTAACTATCGGCTCCCTACCGTCTCAGATAAAAATCCGACAACTAATAAAAAAGATTCAAAGTCTCTCAAATTCTTTCAGAAGGATTGATTATTTCCATGTTTTAAGAGGGCTAAATGACGAAGCTGATCTTGGGGCAAATATCACCACATCCTTGAGCAAAGCATCCTTAGCATTGAATGGAGCTAGCTCCCTATGTAATATCCCATAGGTCCATGTGCAAGGGAGCTAGGGGCTTGTCTGAAGGCTTACCCATGTGGTGCCCTATTGTCCCATCCTTCATCATGTTGGTTTGTGGCGGAAGGGCGGCATTCATGCGAGCATGTGGTCTGCTGCATGCGGCCATTATATGCTCGCTTGCATTGTCCCGTCCGCAAATGCACTCAGTTAGGAAGTACCGTGATGACCGAAGCTCCTTGCACTCAGGATCTTCCTGGACGTCCTTTGTTGTTCCATCCTCGACGTGTGTTTGATGTGATGGATCATCCATAGATGTTGAGCTTAATGAGCATTAAGGCAGTTTTATGAGGTTGAGACATTGATGGAATTCTCGCATTTCACATTGTTTGTTGGTTATAGAGTGGAGGCTTGGTTGTGAGTTTCTAGATTGTGGATCCCTCAGGTATCATGGACTCCTCTCCAAGATCCTCTGCTTCCTCTGCCACGGCCCTCTCGGTCACTCTCGAGCTTCGGGTGATACAGAGGAAACTTAACATGCACAAGAGCTATCTATGACAAATTGGCACTGAAGGTGGGAGACGCCTACAACTGGTGGACCGAGACCTCTCTTGTTTGCGTGAAGAATTCACAAAGTCCATTTCTTAGTCTAAAAGTGCGGTGGCAATAATGGTTGCAGAGCTGGAAATATGGTTTGATAAGTTGGAGTTGGCAGTGGCAAAAATGGCAGCAGGTGGAGTAGCAACAACAAATTCAGAAATGTTAGCTCAACAAGGTGGTGCTCAAAGAAAGTAGACAACGACCTCTGGCGGTTTTCTATATTTTGGTTTCTGTTTTTAGTAGTAGTAAGTTAAGGTTGTTGTCTTTGTGTTTTCTATGTAAGGACAATAATAATCTATGTAATACAAAAGCAATACACCATATCCTATTCTCCTTATAGAAGTGTGTCTTTCCCCTGTCGAGAGCCTAGCTATGACTAGGCTCCTGTTGTACAAACACAAAATCAATAACATGGGAGACCATGGACTTCCTACGCTAGCTTTTAATTCCAGCCAAAACCACCTAAGGCTCAAGCGAGGTTGGTATAAAGATACTAGGGCCTGGTTAAACTACTGGTAGATCGACGAAAATGTTGCATTGTAAAATATTAATAACATTAAAGATATTGTTACTTCCAAGTTTAAAGAGAAAGTGTGGTGTGAGAAGTATTTAGAGGCTAAAATAAAATTAAGATATTAAAAGGAGGTCATGAACCATACTCTAGAAGATCAAAAGTATCTCTCTGTATTAACCAGTTCAAAGAAAAAAAATAATATAGCCAAGATAAGAACGAACTCTCATGACCCCAAATGCAGGTGATGAGTCACATGGTATTGCCAACAGATGCAGCGATGACGGTTTAATAGGTGTTGGCACCTTGATTGAAGAGCCAAGGAATCAAGGGCAGGTTGCATCCTCAAGCACGACACGTACATCGCAGTCCCAGGATGAGATGGGTGAAAGCATGGTAAGCTCCTCGCATGGGAGGGTCATGTGCTTCGCACATTTTAACAACAATTACCAGGAGCAATGAACATGGTTAATCACAAAGATATGCAGACCTCTACGCAAAGGAAGGATTCCGAAATGACAGGCAAATCCAAAAGGATGATTGCAGGGACGATCTCACACACCTGGGTTTGCATTGCCAAGTGATCTTGTTGGGTGCCATCGCACTACTTAACAAGAGAGCAGAGGGACTTAATTGCCACAGAAATTGTTGATAGAGTCTGGGTCAAGCACTCGAAGAAAGGCAGGCACTAGGAGAAGCACTCGCACCTTCACAAACTGCGCAGAAGAAAGAGGAAGCGAAAGCACCTTCCTCACAGGGCAATGGCAGACTCGACATTGGGGGATGAAGATCAGTGGGAACATTTATTTAACGAGGAGATGCCTATCCACATTCGCCAATCCATTGCGGTTATGGAGGAAGAAATCTACGACGAATTCAAAGTGAGGCTGGGAGAGGATGTGGTTATGTCTCACTATTGTCGCCTTAAGTTCATTCTGTCCTGCTCCATGGATGAGAGGGAAAGCTATGCGAAGCTCATCCGCATCACTGTGGGAAAATTCAAGGAAGAAGCTGAGTGCAACCTTGACCACATGAACAACCTGCTGCGTCTCTCGGGACCTCCTTTTCAGCACGTTCCGAAAGGTGAGGATGTGGCCATGGCGGATTCCAGCCAAGCGGGTGAAGGTAAAGGACTCGGACATGGAGCAACTGATGTGCAGGATGAGGTAGAATCTTCTTGGAGGTGCTAGTAGGTCACACTCCTCTGCTGCTAGTCGTTCTCTTTTGTTGTTCATTTTGTCGTGATCTATTGGCTCATGATATTTCTTGTATCCATGATTGAGTGCCCAAGCTTTAAAGCTGGGTGGCTCTCATGCTCTTAAGGCTTTCCACTGTCTTCTGTTTTTTGTCTTTCCACCTATTTTTGTTTGGGGTTGGTCAGTAGACAATGACCTGTCTCCATGTTCTCGGGAGCAGTGCATGTAAATATTTTCAGCTTTTTTCAGTAATAGAATATATCCTTCTTACTTTAAAAAAAAAGAACGAACTCTCATGAGCTCCATAGTGAAACAGGTCGTTGGAAAGTTTGTAAAACACCATGGGTGGAAAGGATCTGCCATCTCTGCGAGAATAGGAACATTGAAGATGAAAACCACTTCCTCTTAGAGTGCCTTGCGTACACCCACATTAGATCTTAGTTTCATAATCTTTGTTGCAATATCGACCTTCCTAGACTTTTAACTTGTCAAAATTATAGTGAGCTTGGGACACTTCTCACCAAGCTCTTTGAGCATAGGAATATAATTTTAAAACAAACTAATTAATTTGTTTCTTTAGGTCCGATAGACCAAAGTTTGGTCTCAATGGACATTCACCATCATCATCATCATCATAGTCTATAGTAATGTTATACCACTGTGCGTTCAATACAAATCATAATCATTCTTCTAAAAAGAAACAATTTCAAAAGATTATATAACATATACTAGCAATTGTACCAAGGGGTCCAATCAAAGAACGCCGTGTTGTAAGCTAAGTTTCATACGACTACAGCACCTCTTTTTTACTTGAAGAGATCACCTCTTATTTACTTGTAAGAGATCAGTTGGGTGTCGCTGATCTTCCTTTACTTGATGAAGCTCAAGGCATTTCAAAACAAATATGATTGCATCTATCTTCATATCGGGCCAAAAGAAGAGGTTCTTCAAGTCACTCGAGGGTGCGCATAAAAATGTGCTCTATGGGCCTCAATATACCAAAGTCATACTCACTCATGAACTCACTCCGTCGCGTTTTCCTAGCATTAAGATCCCTTTGTGTAAAAATATACTACAAGCTTTGATGATTTGTTTCAAGTGTGAAACTCCTGCCAACCAAGTAGTGGCTCCATAAATTATAGTTTAATTTAGCTACAATCTAATCCCATAGTGGTTTATGTTCTTTGGATTTTCTACAACTAAATCTAATTTAAGCCTCAACAAAAATATGTGTGAAATAATTTTGAATTTTGTACAACTAAATGTAATTAAAGCCTCAACATAAATATGTGTGAAATAATTTACCAATCATTCATTGAAATTTTTTGAAATGTATTTATGGGTTGATGAATCTGTAATGAGTAATTGAATGGCCTATATTAGTAATAGGAAAACTATATTATAATTATTATATATAGATTCCACACCACGGGCCTAAGCCTAACTGTTGTATTCCATTCCTTTGTCATTTGGATGAGAGAAGAATAATTTTCATGATTACTTTTGAAATGCGGATAATGTAATGGTCAATTATGTGAGGAATATAATGTCTTAAAAATATTGTATATAAACTTCAAATTGTCTTCTTTGTTGTATATGTCTACATCTCCTTGCTTAACTTGCAACACAACGTTATTTTATTGAAAAATATCAAATATACAAAACAATATTCGTTGTGTTAAATGGTATATTCTGAATGGTCGATATGAAAATGAAATTTATTATTCTATCTATTCATGTGAATGACAGAGTTTTGTGGTGTTAATCGGTATATTATGAGCGGACATAGGAAACTTCTTTTTTTCCTGAGAAAGGTCATAGGAAACTTTGTTAGTGTTTATTTTGAAAATTATTATAGTATTAGCTTTATTTTATATAAATTGACTTATTTTTTTTGGTCTTTGGAATTTTGAAAAAACTAATAAATAATTATTGAAAAAAAT
>LPNX010730615.1:0-12892 GCA_001517045.1 Pseudotsuga menziesii | reverse complement strand
CAATCATAATTCGTAATTCCTATTCCGATCTTTAGTCCCAACTCCATGAAACATTTGATTACGCAAATTTCTATAAATTTGCAAGAGGCGTGTAGAAGCGAAACTGTTGGTCGGAACTCCACGATGGATCATTTTATCTCAATTCTCCATTCTTACATGTCGCTGACCACCAGCACAAACCCTAAAGAAAACACAATTGCTTTCTTGGCACGACCACATTCTATTTTTGTTACAAAACCTAAGGGTTATAATTTGACTCGTTAGGTACTCGATTAAACCCCATGTGTCCTAATTTGGCCAGTTGCGTCCTTGTTTCTTTTCTTCTTGAACCGTAGCAGGCCAGGCTCTTTCTTTAGAGCATTCTCTGGCTGGCTAGTTAACCCTAAAATGTGCACAAAAGCGAAATACCGTTTCATGAAAGTTCCAGAGAAGTAGGTCAACAGAACAATTTCTTGCATTCCACGCACACGTGTCATATTCGTATTCAGATCCAATTAATTAAAGAGTCTTAGCTTTTACATTCTTGTTGGTCAATTTAGTCGATACTTGTTTCCTTAGCCAATAATTAACATTTTCCCCGATCTTACATGGCAACTTACATATTCGGTTGTGCCAAACCATGGCCTTGCAACAATTTGTTTTTTCGACATCCAAACAAATTTAGGTAACGAAATCTACTGGTATGTGCCATGCGCTTCCCGTGTTTGCTTGATGATGAGGAACTAACAATTCCATAAAGTTGTCGTTGTTTCAATATCTCTAGGAGAACCAGAGCAACGTTTGCTAATTCCATCAGTTACAATTCACAGCCATGCCATCCCTGGAAGAGCTCATTCCCTCAAATGAAGACAGATATTTTCAACCTTGTAAGTTTTGTGTAGAATTTGGGTGGAAAAATATGAACTAGAATCACAGAAAAATGTTGAAAGGTCAAATCGTAAAATGGCGACTGTGTTCAAGAAGCCTTGAATTCTGTTGTTTTCCTATTTATGCTAGTCTATAAAAAAAACTTGCATATTTGTATAACATTATAAATTTATAATAAAATATAAATAAACTATTCTCGCAACAATGATATTAATTTATAGTCTTATAAGCTATTATTTCTCATTTCCTATTTATGCTAGTCTATAAAGAAACTTGCATATTTTTATAACATAAGTCAAGAATATTACTAGAAGTATGTAAGGAAGCTTGAATATGCTTGTTTTATGCTACATTGCAATAACCTATATCGTATTTAAATGAACATTTTTTAATTCATTTTTGTTTTAATTTCTTTCAAATTGTAATTATATTTGTTTTATCATATATTTTTATAGCAAAATTATCCTATTGCTATATATTTTCAATCTCTTCTTAGGAGGAAGGTACTAAGCAACTTTGTTGCTTATTCCACTTGTTTATTTATATAATATAAATAACAATTTAATCTGTATATTATGTTAAATTATTTGTATAAGTATATTAGATATTATTGTTTGTATTTGATGTGACTTTCTGCATTAGTTAAAAAAACTTGAGAAAATGAAATGAGTAGTCTCGGAAATGAGTAGATCTCCCATTTAATTCATGACAATTTAAATTAATTATTGTAGCTATATATAATTTTAATTGCGATAAGCTAAATAAAAAATAATCTTAGTTAATAATTATTATCATTATTTTTTATATATTTATAATAATCATTATTTATAAATATTATATTTTTAATATTTATATTATATTTAATTTTATAATATTTTTATTTTAGTTTTTATATTAAATATATATATTACATCCTTTTCTCACATATATATTATATACAAGAGCCATGAGGTGGCAATGTCCCTGCAACAACTATTGCTCTAAGACATTAGCTATAGAAAATTCTTTTGCTACAAAATGTTGTGCTCATTCTCTAATTATTTTATTCAATATCAATTGAAATTGTTAAAATTATAAATATATATTGATAATTTTTTATTCAAAATAGATTGAAATTGTAAATATATAATGATAAAAATGTATAATTTAGATGTAAAGATACATTACATTATAACGTGTTTACTAGATAAATCCCCACAAAGACTACTTGAACACTCTACATTTTGGTTTTAGATTATTTTTTAAGTAATTTTGGTTGTAATGGTTAAACATGTAAATAGATATTTATAAAATTATATAATTTAGATATACAAATACATAGAATCTATTTTTAAAATAAAAATATAATAATGACTATTTAACTAAAAAAACGTTATCCCTTTCATTTCAATAAAATTGAACAAAACTATTTATAAAATGTTTAACCAACTCCCTCCTCCTGACTCTCAAAGCCAAATTAATTACTACTCACACATCATTTTAGCCTATCATTTTGGACATGCGCAGGTAGGCAACAACAAACTAATGCTTTGCAAAGTTTTTGTGTAAGTGTCTTTGGTTTTATGAATACCCTTTTTTTAATAAATAACATGATACTTTAACTAACAGTATTGATTCATATCAAAGTCCTAACATAATTTTAATGAAGTGTATTTGGTTGAATGAATTTCACTTTTTCTTAACGAAACAATATTTTTGAATAAAAACCATGATAGCTTAACTACGAGAATAAATTCATGTTGAACATCAGATATATTATTCCTCTAGAGTATCGAAGCCTCAAGCTAGTTTCAATAAAGTGAAGATAGGTGCATCCATGAATTTAAAACTATTTCAGGCATAATAGATATTTGGTTAACATATTTATTCCCATTAAAAACATTGCAATGAAATATCAAAGAAAGGCATAATAGATATTTGGTTAACATATTTATTCCCATTAAAATCATTGCAATGAAATATGAAAGAAAGTAGACAAAAGACTAGTTCAGGTGCAATTGACATTCTTCCATGACACAATTGATCCGACAATTATTGGAATCAACTTTTGGTCATGGATTTTAGGTCTATAACTTTATTTTTTAACATAGCTTCTAGATACAGCTATAACGAAGCTCAAGAAGAACTCTTCATAAGTTTAAAACATCAACTTTTGGTCATGGATTTTAAGTCTATAGCTTTATTTTTTAACCTAGCTTCTAGATACAGCTATAAAGGAGCTCAAGAAGAACTCTTCATAGGTTTAAAACAACTCAAGCAAAACTGGATAAGGAGAGTATCAATAAAATAAAATAAATTATTTACATAATATATTATCCCTAATTATTAGATACATAAGCAATGCATTATTCATATTACATAACAAGAAAAAAATCATCACGCGAGTATCAATGAAGGGAATCAATCTTTGAAATCAACTCTCAGTGTGTCCTGTGTGGGACCAGGGAAGGGTGATGTTAATGAATAACCATTAAATACTTGAAAACGAGCTTTAAAAAAAAAGTTTGAAATGACCTAATTACCATGCCTATCTAGAGGAAGACAACAGGCGTTCTAAAGCTCATAAAAAATGGGGTCACGAAACCTCAACTTTTCACAAAAGCCCACTTCTAAAAAAACAGAGATGAAATTTTTTTTTAGAGATGATATGTAACCTGAACGCTATTACAAGAAGCCCTTCATGGTTGATCGGAAGTTCATACCTTCATCATATAAACTCTCATTGAGTCAATAAAATCTATACTACCAAAGCTGTGGATCCCTATAATTTTTCCCTCCTCCTCGTTTGTCTCCAAGTAAGTTCCTTGCTCCAGTCCACATGGGCCTAGTTTCCTTTGATTTGTATGAAAATTTTACTATTTTATTATAATCCAACTTTGAAAACAGAAGTGATGAATACCATAAAATCCATTGATTTTCCTTATGTATTCCTCTGGAAGTTCAAATCATGATGTAAGAAGACCGAGTTAAGAAAAATAGACAAATTCCATATATACTAAATTATATTATAATAACGGTTAGTAAATAAATGAATGATATAAACCCAAAAACCCTATCAGAATTCCATGAAATAACTATATTGAGGATATAGGTTCAAACTTACAGTATCCCACATTTGAAGTTTTATTGGCTTGTTGTGAATGGTGATCATGTGAGCTCCGTATTGGACACCAATAGTCAAGTCATGGACTTGCTGAAAGCATTTATCCATGAATTGTAATAGCATGAATGATTTACCTATGCCTGGCATTAATCAAAAAATTAACTTTGAAACCATAAGTGATGAATACCATAAAATCCATCAATTTTCCTGAGGTATTCCTATAGGAATTTTCAAATCATGTTGCAAGAAGACCACCCAGTCAAGAAAAATAATATAATCCCAAAAACCCTATCAGAATGCCATGACATAACTATATTGAGGATATAGGTTCGAACTTGCGGTATACCATATTTGAATATTTAGTAGTTTGTTGTGAATGGTGATCATGCGAGCTTCAAACTCGACACCAATCATCAAGTCATGGACTGAATGAAAGCGTTTATCCCTGAATTGCAATAGCAGTCATGATTTACCTAGTCCTGGCATTAATCAAAACCTTAAAATCATCATGAATAAATTGGTAAAATCGGAGAGGTATTCAAGACTGAAAAGAATGAACTCAGACAGTTTTATCGAATTGTGTCTCCGATTATGATATACTTGTAAAGATAAGCGTAAGACATTTTCAAACTCCACAGATTCGAACACGGGTACTTGAATCTAATCAGTTGCACTCTGTTATACAAATGAAAGAGTTTACATACATCTATGACGTGATATATGTAACTTGCATCAATATGGGGTGGATACCTTGCATCGTTGTTAGGGTTTTTCCTTCTCTCAGTGGTAAACCCATAAAAATTGACTAGTGTCGAATAAACTAGTTGATAGGAGCTTGTCAAAAGGAGTTCCAGCAAAACAAATTCATTAAGATGAAAGTTGTGACTTGTGCATTACCCTGTAAACTATAACTCAGCACTTTGTGCTAGGCATCTAATTATTATTATGTTTAAGAACAATAGAGTAGTACAGCACCTCCAGAACATGGCCTCTCTCAATCTATATGGAACTTCGATTCCTTGGGAAGCTTGAAGCTAAAAGGTGATAATTCCTTACACAGAAACCTTAGCAGGGTGCATAGTCTCTCCTCTTCCTTGGCTTCAGAGCTCAACTGCAAATCCAAAAGCTTTTGCAATAGAAAGAGCAGCAATTGATTTTCGAGCAGTCAGATCTAGAACTCGGCCCATCTGCTTGACATCCACATCCGAGTTCTTGTCACCATGTTTGACATAAAACTACAAACATTCGAGAAGGAATGCGGCGTCTAGAGTCATTATCCAGGCCAGAGTTTCTTCCTTATAGTCAAGGAACTTGTGGTAACTGTTGTGAATTCGCCAGTCATGCTTCTTAAAATCCTCCACACCTACAGACTCGAACTTGCTGCCGTTGATTCTTTTCTAAAATCTTCGAGCAGTTTCCAATTTGTAGCGCTCCATCTCAAATACCGAAGAGCTCAAACCTCCAACGGTGATAGGGGCTGATCCAAATCAACTGAAGAGTGTATGCATGTCTCAGTCCCGATAACTTCCTTTTGATTTTGATTTTGTTGCATCATTGTAGCTTACTTAAAAGAAAGAAAGAAGTATTTGAATCCCGATAAGTTCCTTTTGATTTTGATTTTGTTGCATCATTGTAGCTTACTTAAAAGAAAGAAAGAAGTATTTGAAGTAGAACTCTTTGATAAGACATGCGGTTTCAATATAATACAGGGAACGAAATTGATAGCTTTGAAAATTTCAAGGTGTCTGTTAGCTATCAAGTTTCAATATAATACAGGGAACGAAATTGATAGCTTTGAAAATTTCAAGGTGTTTTCCAGCTACCACGTAGCTTTGACAGATATTTCAAGCCTGAATGTAGTAAAAATGTGCAAAAAAACGATAGCCTTGAAAATTCCAAGGCGCCTGTCGACTACCACGTAGCTTGGTAAATATTTGGAGGTAGATGAGATCCTGCCAAAGGCGTCATGAATTATTATTGTTTAATACAATAGTTAATAATAATAGTGACTGATACAGAAAATGTTTCAGAAAATCATAAATTTTAATTTAATTTAATTTAAAAGTTGAGCGCGACTATTTGGCATATCCCATCGCAACATGAGCGATAATATTATTGAACTTTGAGCCTGTTTTATTTTATATAAACTGATATGAAAAAATGAGAATTTAAATGATTTGATATAGTTCACTGATATGAAAAAAAGGAGCTCGGTCAAGATAAAAACAAAGGTTTTCAATAGTCCATTAACATGAAAACGAATTTAACGAGTACAGTCAAGATGGCAACATGTTTTCAATAGTTCATTAACATGAAAATGAATTTAACGAGTTCAGTCAAGATGGAAACTTTATGCATATATTCTTTTTCTGTAGATTAGAATGTGTGTCGATTGGAATATGCATTAATTAAAAGTTTAACACATTTTAACTACAACTACATTTATTACAGCTTATTAGACTGAATATAATTTATTTTGTCGTTTTGTCTACACGGAATTAAGGATCTCCACTAGTCTTCAATTCATAAGATACTGTTTGAAAGTTAATCCCAAAGACTGAATTGTTCGGCTGCTACGAAATATATAATCAAATGAGATCCTACCAAAGGCGTCATGAATTATTGTTGTTTAATACAATAGTTAATAATAACAGTGACTGATACAGAAAATGTTTCAGAAAATCATAAATTTTAATTTAATTTAATTTAAAAGTTGATCGCGACCATTTGGCATATCCCATCGCAACATGAGTGATAATATTATTGAACTTTGAGAATGTTTTTTATTTTATATAAACTGAGTGCCACAAAAAATCATAAACAGATAAGTGCAGATATTGAAGTCTGTCACCTGTGTATCCAATGGATTCCATTGCAACTCTGTATACGTTACGACTTCATTTTGGTTCATTCTCCTGGAAGTGAGGATTGAATTAAAATGCAGGTGACAGCTATGGGTGAGACAGACAGGTGAATTAATGCTGCTAACGTTAGCCCACCGCCGAAATCTCAACTAATCCACCTGACTGAGTTAATGCTACTGACGTTAACCCACGCCGGGTCTTGGGGCACAAAGTCCCATGCCTACGTCACCTGTATAAACCAATAAAAAGCAAGATAAATTAATATTTAAATAATTCCCAAAAAATATTTAATACAAACTATAGGAAAATTTCTATGATTTTTTAAAATTGCAACAAATTGCTTCAGATAATCGCCATGAGCGATTCATATATACCCCCTCAGGTGGGTACATAATAAGATCATTTTAACTAGTGCTTAATTAATAACAAGAAAAATCTAATTCATTAAAGTTTAAAACAGAAGATGAATATATTTATTCAATATGTGATTGATTGTAGTTTTGAGGGGTAGCTCAATTGGTTGGAGTGCAAATTCAATGATTGTTTGATATTGATGTAGAAGGTTCAATTCACACAAATCCAATTCTCTCGGTCATTTAGGATTAGACTCCCGAAATTGGCCCTTCGAGTGTCCCTCCAAAACTATTATTGTGGATGTAGCTAAATATTATTTGTTCACAATGGTGTCACAATGTTTCTAATCGAATGAGGGTAATGGATGTAAATAATGCTTGGTAATGATCTGATCATTGGGATTGGTGAAATTTATATCCTTTCATCCTTTATTTTGGATTGTCTTGTAGAATTATGTTTTCTCACTCTAGCTGGCATATTAAAAGACCACACTGGCTAGCAAATTTCAACTCATATTGGTTGACTGCAGATCAATTAGGATTAGGAAATATAAGGTCAGTTAAATGGACATAGTATATATCTTCTTCAAATAGAGTTGATGTGTGGCTCAAGAATGATAATGATGTTATGGCTTGGTAACATAATTCAACTACTAGTTAGGTGACTAGAAAAGGAGCTTATGATGATCTTACTATTTATTTTTCCAACTCTAATTTGAAATGATGGTATTCATAGATTTGGGTGTCCTATGTCCCTAAAAGTGAAATGTTTCTTATGGTTGTTGTGTGAAATAACATCCTTACATGGGATAATCATTTAAGGAGAGGTTGAGCTGGCCCAAATAATTGCTTTTGGTGGAAGCAAGGCTATGAATCTATTAGGCATATTTTTGTACATTGTTCTTTTAGCATGAGTGTTTTGAAAATTGTCACTTCTGAACTTGTGGTACACCAAGGATGGGGCAATCTATTTGTTGAAGAAAATTTGGAGGTATGGGTAAATAATTTATTCCTACAAAAGGCGCTTCTTGTTTTTATATATGTTGGGAGATATGGAAAGTTGGGGAATTCTATATATTTTTAGAATGGAATATAAAATTGAGCACATAGATCTGTGGATCCACACACAAATCACAAGATAGATCATACAATTTTACTAAGAATTGAAGAATGAAATAGTGTAAAAATTGCTTGAAATTGTGTAATGCTTTCATTAATGAAAAGTAATTGGATAATTAATTACAATGTAATACACTGGTATTAATAACTAGTCAATTCAAGTGCATGAGAGAGGAATTCGAATTGATTGAATCTACCTAACTGAATGGATAACTAGACATGTCTAAATCAGTATTGGAGCCTAACTAGTTAGCTCCAGTTGTCTAAATCAACGCCTCAGTCAGTTAGCATTAGTTAACTAGTCTAACGGAATGTGGTAGGTGACGAAAGGTGCCTTCCCACATGAAATCAATCAATGTCTTGCGCTAAATGAATGTAACTGGATGCAACTGAATGTAACTGACTCCTAACTAGGCTTAACTAGTCACTAATTAAACTCAACTGAAGGAGGTTGGTTCTAGCACTCCCAGTGGCTCCTAATTTGTAGGTTGGTCTAAAAGGAGGCTAAACGGATGCATGCAAGAGCAGTCAGTGGAAGTTAGCCTCAACTAGTGTTCCCCACATTCTAGTAACTGGTACATGTGGCCCAATTAGGCCATGTGGACCCAATGATGCTAGTGACTAAATATAGATTGAAAAGACTCCACATTTAGACATAATTGGGAAAATTTGACAAGGGAGGATTACAATCCTAACACCCCCCCTGAATGCGAACTTGGACAATTCGTGGGACCTGGTAACTAAGACCATAGGTCACCCATTATAGCTAAATAAAAATAACTACTTTATAGGAGGAAACGGGGAAAAAAACACATGGGAAAAAAATCCCCCCCTCTAACTAAGCACGTAGAATCAGGATTCAAGTTAAAAAAAACTTGAAACTATGTTGCTGCAACCTTCATATCTATGGTGTAGAAAAGCATCATGAATGATGTTTTGTGCACAGGTGTCCTAGGGCCTCACATGTAGGATTCTCCATATTCTCCCAAAATGATGATGGAAGGAAGGAGGAATGTAACCTTTTCCTCTTTTTGGATGAAGAGGCGGTAATCAACTCTGTTCTTCTAAGAGATGTGTAGCTGATCAGACCTTTATATGTAGAATCTCACTGGGATTTTGGTGCATCTCTCTGAAGGAGGTGAGATTGCATGACATAGCGTAAGGTTCTCTTTATGAGGTCATCTTCGTAGCTTCTTGTTTGGGAGTAGGCATTGGATATGGATGTGAATCACCCTGAATCTCAATCTCATAAACTGATACAACTGGTTCTACTTCTGATTTTGAAATACTAGTGGAAACTGCAAAAGGAGTAGATAGAATGTTTTTACCTCCCCTTTCAAGTGGTAGCTAAGAGTGCACTGTTTCAAAATGGTAGGAAGTGTGAGAAATCATATGCCTCAGAGGCATGATTTGAACCACCATTCTCTATGATTTTCCTAGTAAAGATATATGTGACATCAACTGAGTCAAGGCCAAATGCCACTCACTTTGGAGGGCCAGTGTGAGTCATTTGGTATACATATAACCGATTTGTAGCTAAGGAAGGCACATAAAGCACATCTTTGAACTTTCCATGTTCAAGCATGATAGAACCCTTCCATTTGGCTTGAATTTTACTGTTATTACCCATGTGAATACTAGGGACATCAGAAGACTGTAAAGAAGAGAATGATTCTCTAGATGCAACCATGTGATTGAAATAAGGCATGTGTTGTTGAATAGCTAGCCTTTAGTGCATGGATTCTCTCATCATGTTCTTTAGTTTAGTCTCTATGATTAGCCTTCGTTGCAGAAATAGGTACAGTGGTGTTATGTTTGTCTAGAAGAAAAACCATTTTATCAATTGTTCTTCTCATATGAGAGATTTTTGTATGAAATCCCCTTCCATAGTAAGAACAAAGGATCTTTCCTTTTCCATTCTTCTTGCTTCTCCTTGAACCCGAGGGATGATTTGACGTCTCTTTCTCCATAGGAGGCTCATTATTTTGCTTCCCCTTACCATTCATAGCCTTGGGTCCTCCAACAACCAATGCTTGATCTTTGGAAGATCAGATGATCCCCATTTGGACCAGCTTGTCATGCTCAATGGTGAGAGACTCAATGAAGGAATTAAGAGTTGAAATCTTCCAATTTAGTGTAGTGAGTTTCCCAGTATGAAAGGTTGATAGAAATATTAAGTATTATGCACCAAGTTTTGATAGTATGGCAAGGGTGAGTTTATCATAATCCTTCTCAACCTTGCACAACTTCAACTGGAGCACCAGGTGCTTAAATTTAGTGAAGAAATCATTCATAGTTTCGAATCAGTTTGGGTGAAGATAAATCAACTCATTATATAGCTGATAGAACCTTAAGTCATCTTGCTTATCAAACAAGGAAGAAAGTTGATCCCAAATTTCCTTCGGAGTCTTCAATACAGTGATGTGGAAGAGAATATACTTGGAAATAGACAAGCACAAAAAACCATAGGCTTCATCCATCTTATTTCAGTATTTAGCTTTGTCAACATAATGAACCGCCTCTACCTCCATATCCATCGTGACTCTGTAGAGTCCTTTGGAGTGAAGCAATATCTCAATGTCCTCCTTCCACTGATGGTAGTTAAAAGGAGTGACATAATCCACAGAAGGAGCCATTTTACTACTATAGTGAATACAGTGAAGGAGACTGAATGTTGTTGTACCGAATGCGGTGAAGGAGACTAAAAAACCTATGAATCACACAAACAAACAGACAAAGTAAGGTCAACATCCTACACTTTTGGAATTTTATTCATACCCATATTAGTTAATCAAGCAATCTTGATTAACAATTCCCTTTCATATGATTTATTTGGTAAATTCTTCGCTTCTGGTGCAGTGCTGGAAGGAGCAATTTTGCTCAATTAGTTTTCTTGATCCAAGTATGAGTATGTACTAGGAGAAGTGCCTTGTCCTGTCAAGGTTCTGATACCATACAAAATTCAACACATATATATATGGATCAACACATAACTTAGAAAATAGATTAGACAATTTTACTCAGAATTGAAGAATGAAACAACGCAAAAATTGCTTGCAACTATGTAATGATTTCATTAATAAAAAGTAATTGGATAACTAATTATTATTGTAATAAACTAGTATTAATAACTCGTCAATTTGAATGCATGAGAGAGGAATTCGAATTGATTGACTCTACCTAATTGAATGGATAACTAGACATGTCTAAATCAGTATCCGGGCCTAACTAGTTAGCTCCAGTTGTCTAAATCAGAGCCTCAGTCAGTTAGAATAAGTTAAATAGTCTAATTGAATGTGGTAGGAAAGGAAATGCACCTTCCCACTTGCAATCAATCAATGATTGGCACTAACTAAATGTAAGTGGATGTAAGTAAATGTAACTAACTCCTAACTAGGATTAACTAGTCACTAACTAGCCTCAATTGAAGGAGGTTGTTTCCAACACTCCCAGTGGATCCTAAATTGTAGGGATTGGTCTAGGAAGCATATAAAATGATGCATGAAAGTGCAGTTAGTGGAAGTTTTCCTTAACTAGTGTTCCCCACACTCTAGTAACTGGTACATGTGTCCCAATTAGGCCATGTGGACCCAATGATGTTAGTGACTAAATATAGACTGAAAAGACTCCCAATTTAAACATAATTGACCAAATTGGACAAGGGAGGATTATAATATCAACATGGAAAGCTCATGAATATTGATAGCTATGTCAAAATTTTTAGTTTCTGTAAGGATTATGCTAATACATATATTAAGAAATTTTTTTAGAAGGGTCACTAATTGACCTAAAATTCAACGCTTCAACTTTTTTTGATGGATCCTGAAATAATAATGCATGTGGTATTGGCATCATTCTTTGAATTAATGAAAATCATATGTTCAAGTTAAATATGAATGTTTTATTTGGTAAATACTAAAGAGAAACTACTAGGTCTATGGTCATAATGAAATTTTGTTGTTATACTGGGTATTGATAAGTTACAAATTTTGGGTCACTCGTTAGTGATCATTAATTGGGTGAAGAAGAAATATCATCTCCAGGTTTTTCCTTTGGCTCATTGGTGCTCCACGGTTGTTGATATGTTGGAATTGTTCACTGGATAGAAAATTGAACATAATTATAAAGAGAATAATATTATTATTGATAGTGTGATAAAGGTTTCCTAGAGGGCACTAAAGGTGTTTTGTACACGAAAGAATTTACAGATGTAGTTTCTACTTTTGGAGACTCTCTCTAGTTTCTAAATTAGATATATGTTGTTGACATTTGTTATATCTATCCAGTGTTTGATAGTAAATACTTTCATTTTCCTAGATCCTTTGGACCTTGAATGTTTTTTAGGTTATTATACTTTTGTTGGTTTCCTTGTGTAATATCCTGAATTTTGACCCTAACTATATTCGGCATGAGCCCCACTGCACATGAGTTACGATTGATTAGTTATATATATTGGGTGTAAGCCAATGCACATGTTTTATTATCCTGCATATGATTATATATATTAGGTGAAGACCCTAATGCACAAGGATTGTTGTTGTGGTACGATGTACTGGATTTATTATTATGTGATTATCCCTTATATA
>LPNX010730614.1:1397028-1408093 GCA_001517045.1 Pseudotsuga menziesii | reverse complement strand
AAATTGTCTAAACATCCAAAGACACATTATTAATGTGTTACATCTTGGGCATTATCGCAATGTGACATAACCCTTAACAAATATCACAATGCGACATAACCATTGATGAATGTCGCTAATGTAACATAACTGATGATAAACGTCACAATGTGACATAACGCTTATTAAAGGCCCACTGCGACATAACACTTATTAAATGCCCACTATCACATTATTAATGTGTCACATCTTTGGTTGTGTTGACATATACCAACTAAACACTGTAACAATGACTTAACGTCATAATGTGATATAACCCTTGATAACGTCGCAATGAAACGTAAACCTTGATAAACAACACAATGCAACATAACAATCTACATTACTGTGTAGAATGTGGATGGTTTAAACCATTTATTTTGTCAAACGAATATATATATATATATAAAGAAAATTCTTAAAGAAAATTTTTAAACATCCAAAGACACATTATTAATGTGTTACATCTTGGGCATTATCGCAATGTGACATAACCCTTGATGAATGTCGCTAATGTAACATAACCTGAGGTAAATGTCACAATGCGACATAACGCTTATTAAACACCCACTATCACATTATTAATGTGTCACATCTTTGGTTGTGTTGACATATATCAACCAAACACTGTACCAACGACTTAACGTCGTAATGTGATATAACCCTTGATAACGTCACAGTGAAACGTAAACCTTGATAAACAACACAATGCGACATAATATATAAAGAAATTTCTTAAAGAAATTTTCTAAACATCCAAAGACACATTATTAATGTGTCACATCTTGGGCATTATCGCAATGCGACATAAACCTTGACAAATATCACAATGTGACATAACCCTTGATGACTGTCGCTAATGTAACATAACCTGCAGATTAAACGTCACAATGCGACATAACGCTTATTAAATGCCCACTATCACATTATTAATGTGTCACATCTTTGGTTGTGTTGACATATACCAACTAAACACTGTAACAATGGCTTAACGTCATAATGTGATATAACCCTTGATAACATCGTAGTGAAACGTAAACCTTGATAAACATCACAATGCGACATAACATTCTACATTACTATGTAGAATGTGGATGGTTTAAACCATTTTTTTTGTCAAACGACTATATATATATATATCAAGAAAATTCTTACAACATGATGGCGAATAATGTGACACGACCATCGAGGAATGATGAATTTCAATATCCATGAATAAATGTTTCGATCGTTGCGATGAATGTCCGAATGCAACAAAACCATTAAGGAATGCACTATTCAGGAATGTCGCAACCCAACATTAGTATTGATAAATGTCGTAATTTCAAAACATTGTTTGTGTACACAGATGAATTTTTTTCGCTTTTCAAAAGTAAAAGTCTTAACGTGACAGAAAAATACATCATTTTGGCCATACTTAACCATGGTTAACTTTGGTGAACCACGTGACCATAGTTGATAATGCAACAAGAAATTTTCTAAACATCCAAAGACACATTATTAATGTGTCACATCTAGGGCGTTATCGCAATGTGACATAACCCTTGACAAATATCATAATGTGACATAACCCTTTATGAATGTCGCTAATGTAATTTAACCTGTGATAAATGTCACAATGCGACATAACGCTTATTAAATGCCCACTATCACATTATTAATGTGTCACATCTTGGGAATTATCGCAATGTGACATAACCCTTGACAAATATCACAATGTGACATAGCCCTTTATGAATGTCGCTAATGTAACATAACCTGCGATAAACGTCACAATGCGACATAACGCTTATTAAACGCCCACTATCACATTATTAATGTGTCACATCTTGGGCATTATCGCAATGTGACATAACCTTTGACAAATATCACAATGTAACAGAACCCTTCATGAATGTCGTTAATGTAACATAACCTGTGATAAACGTCACAATGCGACATAACACTTATTAAACGCCCACTATCGCATTATTAATGTGTCACATCTTGGGCATTATCGCAATGTGACATAACCCTTGACAAATATCACATAAACCTTCATGAATGTTGCTAATGTAACATAACTTGGGGTAAACATCACAATGCGACATAACGTTTATTAAACGCCCACTATCACATTATTAATGTGTCACATCTTTGGTTGTGTTGACATATACCAACCAAACACTGTAACAATGGCTTAACGTCGTAATGTGATATAACCCTTGATAATGTCGCAGTGAAATGTAAACATTGATAAACAACACAATGCGACATAATTTATAAAGAAATTTCTTAAAGAAATTTTCTAAACATCCAACTATCACATCAATGAATGTGAAACGTAAACCTTGAAATCCTACGTAAGTATCAATGAATGTTGCAATGCTACAAAGCCATTAAGGAATGTACCATGGATGGATGTCACAATGCAATATAACCCTTAATAAATAACATAGTGTGGCATAATCCATAATAAATGTCAGAATGCAACATAAACATAATAAACATCAGAATATGACTTAACCCGTGATGAATGTTACAATGATCGACATCAAAAGTCACATTATGAATGTGTCACATATTGGGTTGTGTGGGTGTATATAATTTTTTAATCCTTAATGAATGTTAGAATGGGACATAACCCTTTGTCATATTAGACATATAACCCTTTCTCAATGTCACAATGTGACATAACAATTAATAAATGCCACAATGCATCATAACACAATGAACTTCGAATGACACATTATCGATATGTCACATCTTGGATTGTGTCAGTGTATATCATTTTTAATCCTTAATGAACGTTAGAATGTGACATAACCCTCTGTCATATTAGACATAAAACATTTTCCCAATGTTGTAATGCGACATAACCTTCATAAACATCACAATGAAACATAATCATTGATGAACGTTGAATGTCACATAATTAATAAGTCGCATATTGGGTTGTTTTATTGTATATATCATTTTTTTTTTAATCCTTAATGGAACATAACCCTTTTTCATGTTAGACATATAACCCATACTTAATGTCACAATGTGAAATAACCATAGATTAACCCTGCAATTGAACACAACATGATGATTGTTGAATTTCACTTTACTAATTTGTCACATCTTGGGTTGTGTCAGTGAATATCAATTTTTCATCCTTAATTAACTTTAGAATGGGACAACCCTTTATAATTTTAGACATGTAACCTTTGCTCAATTTCGCAATGCGACATAACCATTCATGAATGCCACAATGCAGCATAATACATGATATACATCATAATGTCAATGTCTAATGTCACATTATTAATGTGTCACATATTAGGTTGTGTGAGTGTATATCATTTTTTAATCCTTAATGAATGTTGCAATGTGACATAACTGTGTCACATTATTAACGTGTAACATCATGGGCATTGTCCGCGTATACCAATTTTTATAAAAACCATTAAGTATTATACATATAACATTTAAAGAACGCCATGAGATAACCCCTTACTCCAAAGTATTCTCTTCAAGTATTATTATATAATATTAATGTTCCTAAAATTCCATTTAATATGAAATAACCATTGATGAACGTCGCAATGCAACATAATACATGATATACATCAAAATGTGAACGTCGCATGTCACATTATTAATGTGTCACATCTTAGGTTGTGTCATTGTATACATTTTTTTAATCCTTAATGACTGTTGCAATGTGGCATAACCATGTCAAAATATTAATGTGTCGCATCATGGGCATTGTCAATGTATACTAAACATTAATGAGAACGGAACATAACCCTTTGAATGTCACAATGCAACATAACGTTAATAAACATTAGAATGCAACATAATCCATGATATACAGATCACAATGTGAACATCGCATGTCACATTATTAATGTGTCACATCTTAGGTTGTGTCAGTGTATTGTTGGAGTAGGGCCCCGCAGCTATAGGAAAAGCTGCTATTAGAACAAGAAAGTCAAAGGAAATAGTACCTGAAGCGGCCGAGGAGAGAGCTCAACCACTGCATTTAAGGCAGCGACGACGACAGGAGGGCTCAACTACCCTCATGAATGGAGAATGAGCAACGAGCCAAGGTATTAAAGACAAAGGACAGAAGGGGAGCGACCGAGGAAGCGACGCCCATACCCACGATCAGCACCAGACATCGTGGAAGACTGCAGTGTGACCAGTAAGCTGCAGTTCAAAGTACAAGATGGACGACTGTCACAGTTAGGGTTTTGGGTTACTGTTGGGATAGCCCCACAGTTTTGTATCACGGTGAGACCTTCGGGCCACCTATTTAAGCATGTATTTTGTATTATGAAGGGTTAGCTAGCGAGCCAAAAAGAGATAGACAATTAGACAGTTAGTCAGTTAGATAGTTGGTTGATAAGGTTGTAACTGTGTCATCAGTATAGCAAGATATTGAGAAAGAGTCGAGCTCTGGTTCTGTTGTTCAGTCTGTAGTATTTTACTGTAACCAGCAGCTGACTCCTTGAGCATGAATGTAACAATCTGTAGGGATTGAGAGAGAGAGAGAGAGAGAGAGAGAGAGAGAGAGAATATTGTAAGAAGAAAGCAATATTAGAGAACAGATCTAGGAGAGAAGGGCTCCCAGCTGAGTGCGTAGAGTTTCCCATAAGATCTCCAGCTGCATAAGAGGTTGCAACGGAACTGTGTTACTCTCTCCAGATATAATATAAGCACAGTTCCCGTGGACGTAGCTTCCTCCCTGGAAGTGAACCACGTAAAATCCGTGTGTTGTGCGACTGTTTCATGTGATTGTGCTATGCTTATTTGCTATCTGTTATTCATTACATGAATGTTGCTTACCAGTTAATGGATGTATGTATGCTATCCTTCAATTGCAGTAACATAGAAGGTTAGAACGCAAGTTGAATGTGTTAAGTATTCTGTATATGATTTTATCAGTGCTTGATTCACGACAGTAGTAGTTACAGTGTTAAGTGACTCCTGTATATTTAGTTCAGCGAGTTAAGTGTGATTGATGTTAAGCATGTTAAACTGTAAAAGCTTAAGTGAAGTTGTTTAACACTTTGATGAAGATTAACTGAGCTATTATACCCAGAAAGGAAGCCTCTGGACCTTGAGAGTCGATGAGCGTATTGAGTCTTACTGTAGGAAGTATCGCGGTGTAGAAAGGCGATATCGCACTGTTGGAGGAGCTGCAGTGTGAGATATCGCAGGTTAAGAGTTGAGCAAAAGAGTAAGTTTGCTCATCGTCTTAGAAGCTGCAATGCGATAAGAACCAGTCCCGTAGCAAAGTCATCTAGGAAGAGAGAACAGACTTGCTGAGAGAGATTCCCCTGGTTAAGTAGAGTCAAAGAACCTAGGATGCTATAGAACCTGGTTGAGGAAACGTGATTCTTCAGCCAACCCATTTAAGATCACTTCGGGTGAGACTTGAGGCCGTTCTGCTGTCTGTCGCTGAAAGGGCCAGTGAGCTAGGGGTTTTGTTGGTGCAATAAAGTAAACCCAGGTCTGCATAGAGGGAAGAAACCAACAATATATAATTTTTTAATCTTCAATGATTGTTGTAATATGGCATAATCATGTCACATTATTAATGTGTCACGTCATGGGCATTATTAATGTGTAACATCATGGGCATTGTCAGTGTATACCAATTTTTATAAAAAAACATTCAATATTATACATATAACTTTTAAAGAACGCCATGAGATAACCCCTTACTCCAAAGTATTCTCTTCAAGTATTATTAATGTTTTTCCCTATAGTATGTGCTTGTAATCCAAAATTAATTTACATGTAATATAAAATCGAATAACATTTTATGGTTTGTGCTTGTAATACATCAAAATTGAATATTGATTGTTTTTCATGACCTTGTCAATATGCCAAAAGTAGTTACTTAATGTCATTAGACATCTAAACCAATGAAATTAATGAAAACAAATATCTGTTAATGATATTACCATTGGCATGTTTATCTTTGACATTAAGAATGATCAACTTCTTAAAAAGAAGAAAAACAATTGATACATTGATTATCTTATTTTATAAATAAATATATATTTAGTTTATGAGTTATTATGTTATTCATTTATTTAATTTTATAAATATTCATATACATTATATTTTTTATATAATTATTTTAATTATATTTTTCCATACAATATAAACTATGTATTAATTAATTATTACTACATTCATAACTATATATCACTTTTTTAAATATATTTTTAATCAATTTATTAAAAAAATAAATTTCTTATTTAAAGTTGTCTCAAGTAAAGTAATTAATATATGACTTATATGGTATGAAAACAAATATTTGTTAATGATATTATTATTGGCATGTTTTTCTTTGACATTAAGAATGATCAACTTCTTAAAAAAAAGAAAAACCATTGATGTATTGATTAGCGTATTTTATAAATAAATATATATTTAGTTGATGAGTTATTATGTTATTCATTTATTTAATTTTATAAATATTTATTTTAATTATTTTTTTCCATACAATATAAACCATGTATTAATTAATTATTACGATATTCATAATTATATATATAAGTATTAGTTTTTTTAATGAAAAAGATAGGTAATAATAAACGTATTAATAAAAAGAGTAAATACATGTAATGTAATTGAATGTTGTTAATAATATCACTAAATAATTATATGTATTAGTGATTTTATATTAAACCATAAAAGAGCTCTTATCAATTATTAGTAGTATTTAAAATGTAAAACAAAATCCACAAGTAAAACTAATTTATTTATAAATATAAAAATATTAATTTAATTTTATATAAAACAAAATCCATAACTAAAACTATTTTATTTATAAATATGAAAATATTAATTTATTTTTTATAATTTATGATGATCGTTTTTAATATAGTTATAAAAATATAAAACAAAATCTATAAGCAAGACTATTTTATTTATAAATATAAAAATATTAATCTAATTTTATATAAAACAAATTTTATAAGTAAAACTATTTTATTTATAAATATAAAAATATTAATTTAATTTTATATAAAGCAAATTTTATAAGTAAAACTATTTTATTTATAAATATAAAAATATTAATTTAATTTTTATGATTTATGATGAACATTCCTAATATAATTATATATGAAGAATAAAACATTATTTTAATGAATTTATTTATTTAAATTTTTATGATAAATAATAAATAGTAATATTAATATATATATTTAATTTATTATAATAAATATTCAAATCATCTACGTAATAATTTATTTGTTCTAAAACGCTGATCAGGATCTTCACAACAAGTGGCAGACCGCATGGACCACGGGTATTATTTTTTCTAAAATGTTGATCATGGATCTTCACAACAGGTGGCAGACCGCATGGACGACTAGTGATAAGGGATCTTCACAACAGGTGGCAAACCGCATGAACGACCGGCGATAGCAAGTGGAGTATGCAGCGGTAACTGCCTTTATCTATCACTGGTATATACTAATCGAGAGGCCTAGTTGGCAAGCTGATTTTTTCTTGCATTTTCAGTTGGAGAGAATGGTGAGCTTGGCGATCAATTTCCTTACAGGGTTGTAGTGTATTCGGACAGGGTTGTAGTGTATTCGGTAAGGTTTCTGGCTTTACTATGTCTGTTTTCTTCTTGACACGTTAACTTCCTGAAATTTGTTCCAGCATTAGGCCATTTTTGTCACTGGTATATATTAATCGAGAGGCCTGGTTGGCGAGCTGATTTTTTCTTGCATGTTCAGTTTGAGAGAATACTGAGCTTGGCCATCAATTTCCTTACAGGGTTGTAGTGTATTCGGTAAGGTTTCTGGCTCTACTATGTCTGTTTTCTTCTTGACGTGTTAAATTCCTGTAATTTATTCCAGCATTACGCCATTTTGTTCCAGCATTACGCTATGGAGTGTTTGTTTTTGTTGAATCCTACATCAATCTCAACTCGTTTGTAGCTTCTTTATATCTTTCCTCAAGCTTCGGCGAAATTCTCGCCATCCTTTCACTCATTCTGTAGCGTCTTGACCACTTTGGAGGTTATTTTAGTGTGTCATTCCTTTTGCATCATGGTTTTAAGTATCAACATTAGATTTTCAGCTTCCCACGAGAACACACTGTTCAAGGGGTTTGGAACTCAGGTAGGTTGGCCTGCCTTTTAACGGGTAGACGGTAGTGCCAGGGTTCCACACTCTGCTTCAAAGGAGTCGGTAGAAGAAAGAGTGCTAAAAACAATGTTGCAGAGTATGTTACCCCTCAAGTTGCATATGAAATTTGAGGCATTAGTTCCAGTAGAGCAATGACGAGGATTGCATCTTGGAAGTAGAAAGTAAGTTCCAACTTAAACTATACATTAATGCAAAGACATTAATTATTATTTAAAAAAGCATAATATTGGCATAGCCACTTTGGCCATGAATCAATGCTTCTCTTTGATATCATAAAATAATTTCTTGAATTAAAATTTGCATTCACATATTAATATTTTCAAAAATAAGTTAACAAACATGCGATATTGAAAATTATAATGCGCATTTGATACGAGAACTTCAAAAGAGCTTGTGATTATTATATAATAGTGAGGTACGAAGCAAAACCAGGGTGACATGGAGCACTATGTGTTAATGAAAAAACCTAATATTTGCAGCATTTGTACAATTTACCGCCCGTTCAAAAGATAGGTCCAGAACAATTACTCCATGCACAGCTTGAGCAGTCGTAAACAAACACACACTTGGGATCAAGATCCGTCGGATCTGCGATTCCATGCATTGTACAGATTCATAAGAAAACATAAAATTATTATTAATCGTCATAAAATTTATAAAAAAATTTGAGAGGAAGCAAACATGCATGCATAAAAAAATGAACCACTCAATCCTTATTATCACCAGTAATATCTCTTGTCGTTCCAATAGCAACATTAGAAAATTTGCATTCACATATTAATATTTTCAAAAATAAGTTAACAAACATGATATTGAAAATTATAATGCGCATTTGATACGAGAACTTCAAAAGAGCTTGTGATTATTATATAATAGTGAGGTACGGAACAAAACCAGGGTGACATGGAGCACTGTGTGTTAATGAAAAAACCTAAGATTTGCAGCACTTGTACAATTTACCGCCCGTTCAAGAGCTAGGTCCAGAACAATTACTCCATGCACAGCTTGAGCAGTCGTAAACAAACACACACTTGGGATCAGGATCCGTCGGATTTGCGATTCCATGCATTGTACAGATTCATAAGAAAACATAAAATTATGATCAATCGTCATAAAATTTATAAAAAAAATTGAGAGGAAGCAAACATGCATGCATAAAAAAAATGAACCACTCATATCACCAGTAATATCTCTTGTCGTTCCAATAGCAACATTAGAAAATTTGCATTCACATATTAATATTTTCAAAAATAAGTTAACAAACATGATATTGAAAATTATAATGCGCATTTGATACGAGAACTTCAAAAGAGCTTGTGATTATTATATAATAGTGAGGTACGGAACAAAACCAGGGTGACATGGAGCACTGTGTGTTAATGAGAAAACCTAAGATTTGCAGCACTTGTATAATTTACCGCCCGTTCAAGAGATAGGTCTAGAACAATTACTCCATGCACAGCTTGAGTAGTCGTAAACAAACACACACTTGGGATCAGGATCTGTCGAATCTACGACTCCATGCATTGTACAAATTCATAAGAAAACATAAAAGTATTATCAATCGTCATAAAATTTATAAAAAAAATTGAGAGGAAGCAAACATGCATGCATAAAAAAATGAACCACTCAATCCTTATTATCACTAGTAATATCTCTTGTCATTCCAGTAGCAACATTAGAAAATTTGCATTCACATATTAATATTTTCAAAAATAAGTTAACAAACATGATATTGAAAATTATAATGCGCATTTGATACGAGTGTGATACGAGAAATTCAAAAGAGCTTGTGATTATTATATAATAGTGAGGTACGAAACAAAACCAGGGTGACATGGAGCACTGTGTGTTAATGAAAAAACCTAATATTTGGAGCACTTGTACAATTTACCGCCCATTCCAGAGATAGGTCCAGAACAATTACTCCATGCACAACTTGAGCAGTCGTAAACAAACACACGCTTGGGATCGGGATCAATCGTCATAAAATTTATAAAAAAAATTGAGAGGAAGCAAACATGCATGCATAAAAAAATGAACCATTCAATCCTTATTATCACCAGTAATATCTTTGTCGTTCCAATAGCAACATTAGATGCCATTGCAATATTCGTCATGAACACCAGAATCAGATGCTTGAGCTCTGCCATTCGTTTTACATCGTTTTCTTGCTTGCTCCAAGACTGCACTTTCTTGCTCCAACACGGCACAGGAATGGCGAAACAACCAAACTGAAAAAGTCGGAAGCGAAAGAGTATGGAAACAGACCACTTCCAATTTTTGAAATTGGGTTTTCGAAACTGATTTCCTTGGTGTTTATGACACGTATCTCCTCCACCACCACGTATGTCCTCCATGTCTCCTAACAGACTCCTCGGCGGCGATCGACTCTCCTAACAAACTCCTAAATCGATGGCTAGTTAAGCTAGTTAAAGGATCATACGATTAAAATCATCCTGGTCATACACTTGGCATGTTTTGGTGGATCTTGATGATCCGCTCAAGCAAGTCCATCCCCAAAATATCACATATATACGCCTATTGGCGTAATCAAAGGATGGCAGTGCACTCCTCATTCTTGTTGATGTCAATTTCTTTTTTACATTCTTCATTAACAAGAGAGTTTTCAATCTCTTAATTAGCCATTGAGTTATTTTTTAATTTTCTATTGATTGTTACCTTAATTGAGGAGTTAAGAAAACATACTTGAAGATAGGGTAAGAACCATTTAAGTGTGGAGTTTAATATTTTCATAAAACTTAAATCTGAGTTATCAATATCAATCTCTTCATTTATATATGTGTATTGGGTTTTTTAATAGAACTTAAATAACTTAAACCATAATTATAGATAATAATTTGTATGTATATTGAATTTCTTTCATAAAACTTAAACAG
>LPNX010730614.1:1346730-1396756 GCA_001517045.1 Pseudotsuga menziesii | reverse complement strand
ATATATATATGAGTATACTTGAAATATATATTTATAAATAATAATAAAAATTTATAATATTAATAAAAATTTGTATTTATATAATAGATTTCGATTTAAGTTAAAAAAAAAGATAAAAGTTGGTGTACAAGCCAGAACTAAATTATTTACAAGAAATTGTTAAATCTAAATAATTTCCAAAAAATTACCAATAATTTATTCTAATATTGAACTTACGCTAGTTAGAAACAAATAATTGCAAACTTTATATTCTAGATAATTTGTAACTACTATTCTATTTTGAAAAATAAAATGGAAAAATACCAAAATAACATTAAAAAAAAATATTTTAAAAATTAAACAAAATTACTAAACTAATTATACATATTGTCATTTTATACTAGTAAAACTATGCCATAAATATCACTCTTCTTTATACTTAGTTTCAAAAATAAAAATAGTTAAAATTTTGAAATAACTTAAAAGCCATGCTTTATTTTGAAAATAAACTAAACTACTAAACCAGAGATTATACAAATTGTCATTATATACTTACATAATCATGCCATACATAACATTTTTATTTACTCATATTACATGACTAATAATTTATAGAAGATCACATAATCATGCCATACATAACATTTGTATTTACACATATTACATGACTAATAATTTAAAGAGGATCCCCATTTATCATTATGCATTGAAATGAATATCTTTGAGCTTAGGAGTGTTGACTCATTCTTATAAAAACTAAATTAAAAAGTTTGGATAGTATATTATCAAAAATCATACATAATGTCATTTTTTGACATATTAAATGAATATTAAAAAATATAAAATTTATATACAACATTGAAAACTAACTCTACTACATGGGAGATATATTCAAACAAAAGCCTTAAAGTTAACAATAAACTAATTAAGACCATTAGATAAAATATTGACCAATGATTAAAAATGGGCATATCCATATCTTTATAAAATTTGAAAAAGGGGTTAGTGTATCATTTAGCACTGGAATGACTCATCTTTGAGCTTATTGGCGTTGTCTCATCCTCCACATAAATCAAAACTACTATTGAACTACTTAAATGACAAGTATCCTAACTACTTCAGATTTTGTGCTTGCAAGCTTATTCCTCTTGCTTCTCCTTTTTTGAAGTCATGTACAAGACCGCCAATTTCTCTTGCAACCGTAACACATTTCCCTCGATTTTTGCTTACTTAATGAAGTTTCTCTTATCTATGTCTATATTATATGGATTCACACATTACTACTCACACGGGCTTATCTACTTGGATAAAATGTGGTGAGACGTACTTTGTGTTGTTCCCATACATGAACTGCCTAATCATGACAAGTGGTTACCTCTCCTTCCCATGCAATGATTTTTTACATTGTATTAGGCTCCATTAAGTCACCCTACTTTAACCTAGATGAATGACCTATTTTGATATGTGAAAGACTTATATATGGTCTCTTATTGTGCCTATTCTTGTATTTAGGGATTTGGTCATCAAATTGACTCCACTAGACCCTTTGAGGTGACTCTTTATTGTTTGGGATTTGTATTGGAATCCCTTCCCTTAATCTAGCCCACAATTTGTTAGGATGCTTTAGTTTTGGTTCTATTGCTTGGTTGCTCATATGAGAAAGAGAAAAGAGACACCATTTTTGTAACTTGGACATTGTTTATATCATTATTGATGCAAAGTTATTAGGGTTATTAAAATCTCTATTAATCTAAAAAACCATTATTATTAACAAAATTTATATTAATTCTCATTTAATTTATTAAAATAAAATAAAATAATAACAACTCGTCATTTAATAATTATGCCATATACACATATTAAAGATAAAAATAAAACAAATATTAAACTTATCAACACAAATTGTTACATAACATATCTACTTAAAAACATTTTAAATTAAAAAAATTGATACATAACATATTTACTTAAAAAAAACAATTTAAATTAAAAAAATTCAACAAATATTATTTAATAAGTAATAAAATTAAGAATATTTGTTAATATCTTTATTTCCATAATAAATTTATAACATGCAATTTATGGAATATTTAAAACTATAAACTATATTCTAACTTTGTAACTTTTCGCGATTCAATTATATGGGAATCCACGGCTTGAATCTACACCATTCATCATTTTATGGTATTTAATCATTAAATTAGTTGAAATAAAACAATGGAAGAAAAAATTAGTATTTCAATTACTCTATTTGAAATTTTGCATGCATTAAAGATATGTTCTGTATGTATGTTACTGTTCCGCCATGCCTCCGTACCAAGCAAACGGTGAAGTTGAGTTAACGGAAGTAGACAGATCAGCAACAATCTCTCGAGAATAGAATTTAACTAGCCTAGCCGGGACGATTTAGTGGGACGGGTGAAATCCACGAACTCTTAAACAAATAATCCTTATTATAATTCGTTTACATGACACTTTCTCGGTGTCATTTTGTAATATTCCTTTGCACTACTGTTTATTCCATTGGATTCGTTTACATGACACTTTCTTCGAGCTTCTCCTCTCCCCATGCCATACATTTATAATCTCTTCCCATGTCTCACTGTTTCACCATGTAGGTCCATGTTAACTCTTATTTTATCAAAAGGATCAAATTCTATGAGTTGAGACGTTTATTAAAAGATCTAGACATCAGAATTAATCAAATAATTCCTCAAGAGAATCTGTATACGATCCAAAAATTTTACCAAAAGCTCGGTTCAATTTAATTCCTTATCGTGAAGTGGGCTTAATGACAAGGATGTATTTGAATAAAGAATTTGGAATACCTTATGTATCTACAACTCCTATGCCACAGATAAAGAAATATATTAATTCTTATTTTTATTTTATCAAAAGTAAAGAAAGATTAAATTCTATGAGTTACAAACCCATTTTAGAGTGCTAAATTCCATAGGAGCATAATTCGAATACAACAGGGATATGTACGAATAGATACTAAAAAAAATAAGTAATCAAAAAATCCAATACCAATAAAATACGGAACTAGACTTCTTATATATATTATTTTTAATTAAATATACAACACTAATATAACATTTACATATAGTTAAATATATACAATATTTTTAATGAAATATTACATATCAACCACTAAACTTTAAACTAAAAAAATCATTTTTTTAAACAAATTTTTAATAACCAAAATTACTCTTTAAAAAACAAAAATATAATGCCCAGAAAACTTCTACTTATTAAAAGTTATTAATTATTTTAAAAATAATGAAAATAATATTTACCACTTCTTACATTTGGAATTCATTAATGAATCTTTAAATTGTTTTAGGGTTAACTTTGAATTTGGAATGAACAAGGATATAAGTGGTTTTGGGTATATGGTTTTCTTAACCAATAAATCTAATGTTGCTATTATATTTGCATATTTATTTTATTTGGCATATTTTATTCTTATTAAAATGATCTAAGAAGTATGAAATTGAAAGGTAATTATTTTATGGTGTTTGAATAATTAAAATTTAGGCTTTTAAAATCAATTTTCAAAATTAACCCGTATAAGTATTACATAGATCAAATATATTCAACTAACTCGAGTTTGTTTGGAATTTCCATACACAAAAAAACCAATACTACTTACTCTCAAAGGATTTGATTTTTCCCAAAAAAATTGATTCCCGATGTTTGATAGAGCCAATTAATGATTGCCTTAGATTACTCGAAAGTGGCCCTTCTTCCATTCTCCCACTCTCTCATGTTGCATATATATATATATATATAGCCATTGTTATGGCATTCTTGAGGAAAATGCAAAATGCAAAGTAATTGACTTTGTTTTGAATTAGATTCATTTTAATGTAAACATAGGCCTAACCTATGATAATACCGGTACATAAAATGGATTGTGGAATGACATGCTGATAAGGATTTTAAAAAATAGCAAAATGTAGGTAATTGTAGGTTTCATCAAATTAGAGATCAAAATGTTTTTTCAACAATGCTCTTCTCCCATTATAGAAGTATACGTTATTATGGAATTTTCCTTAATTGTTTATGAAGTCCATTTTGAAGATATGGTAATTATAATTTAAAAAGATGGTAATATCGACAAGGCGGTTATAAGCTGAGGTGGGAGAAGATCACCCTCAATTAAAGTCTTGTCGGTCGAGTAAAGGCCCTCTATATAGAAGAGAAGGGGCCGACTACCTATATATATCCAACTATCCATGACCAGCCTGTCCGTGTTCATTTATTATCCCAGCTCCAGTTGATTATCCCAGCCCAGCCAATAGATCTATCCTGCAGATCTTGAACTTTCAGATCTATGGCACGTTGCAGTACTAACATTAAGGATTCGTATTTGGTGGTATTATATATTATAATCGAGGTGGTGGTGAAACGAGAGATGGGAAAGTCTTTTAAATTCTCTTAAGTAATCAATCATCAATCTATTTTATTTCAATCTATTTTATTTAAACATTGATGAAACATGAATAATGGTATGCAAAAGATTTGCACAAATCGCAATGAAAATGGCACTCTAAATATTTCTTATTTATTTATTGTGATACAATTATTAAAAGAAATTTCAATTCAAAATGGATAAAATAATAGTTAAAATAATAAAATAATATTTATTAATTTTGAAGGAAGAACAAAAAAAACTATTTTTTGTTTGTATTTTCGACATATCTCCCTCTGTTTTTACTCAAATTTCGGTCGGGAGAGCTCGTTGGATGCAAAATTAAATTCCGCATCTAACGAGTACCAACTCGGCATACTTTTGATGGACCCCGCTACTCCAAAAACAAGAAACACCTGAAAAAATGTGATGATGTTTTTGGGGTAGCGGTGTCCATCAAAAGTATGCCGAGTGGATACTCGATGGATGCGGAACTTAATTCTCCATCCAACGAGCTCTCTCGGTCAAAATTTGAGTAAAAACATAGAAAGATATGTCGAAAATACGAACAAAAAAAGTAGTTTTTTTTATTACACCTATCCCCAAATTTATATTAAAAATTTGTTTAATACCTATACAGTGTTTCAAATTTAAAGCAATTTCATTGGCTAACACATGATGACATGGAATTCGAAAGTAAAGTTAAAAGGCCCATTTTTAAGTTGAAATTTCCTCTAATGAATCCTAATCTTGACCTAGTAATTTGATTATTTTAGAATATGAAACCTTTAAATTATAATGAAATAAGTGTGTCAAATACAAGGAGGTGTATTGTGACATTGAAAAAGAACATTGTGAAATTAATTTGTGTCATCATTTCAGCCCCTATTTTTGTTAATTCTAGGAATGGTTTTTTTATTGCACTAATAAGGCAACAAGATTACATTTTGAAACCTACAACCACCGAATGTCTTTGATGGTTGTTCACCAACATAGATAAGGGATTCCAACATGTCAGCTTTAACTTCTATAAACAAGATGTCTACATCTTTCTTGAAAATAAGAATCTTAGTTATGAACTAATCTCTAATTTAACACTAAAGGATGATATACCACTGAATTGATTCCTACATGTTCTTCACTAACATTGACTTGGACATCTTTTTTCACAATAAATAAATGTATGATAATTATATATAAAGCATCCATGTCTCATAAAGACTCTTAGAAATTAATACATATCTCCTATTACATGCCTCTTTCCTAATATTAGGAGAAATGCATTAATTTCCATGTATGTATTAGGAGACTCTAAAATAACCATAGATTGGGAAAATGAAAAAGGTATATGACGAATATGCCAACAATAATAAGATATCTCATGGTTAAGTGCGAATGATTGGTTGATAGTTGTTTCAACTTTTTCTAACTTTTTTCAATGTCTATGAGCCTATTTTAGTTTTTTTGTGATGGATTGTAAGAACAAGGTTAAATTTAAGTGTAAGTATATTAAAATAGCAATGTAAATAACTAGTTGTTTAATAAAATTGGTTTGTTATTAATTGACAATTTTTTTATTAAAGTTAATATTCGCCACATGTGGCCAAATAGGAATAAGTAATTACTAGCTCCCCAAAAGAGTAATAAGCAAATAAAAAGAATAAGGAGAATAAGTAGTTACTAGCTAAAAAGTAATAAGCAAATAAAAAGAACAAGTTGCCAAATGAAGAAATTTCTAGCTCAAAAAATTTCTATGCAAATAAAAACATTCATTAAAAAAAAGCCAAAATAAAAAGGCTTAGAGAGAAAAACAAGCTAAATAAAAGGAAAAACAAGGCTCGAGGCTTACTGTAATCCAGCTTCCAGGTTTTGTTTGAAAAAAAGATTCTATGGCAGTTTATAGCTTCAGATATAGCGAATAAAACAATGTAAAACCAAAAGGGGTATTAAACCCCTTTTAAATACTAAATTACAGCTAAGGCATTGAGCTTGAAAATGATCTCAAATCACTATAGGGCCTCCTATTGAATTGGAAAATGACCCGTGACACTCACCAAGGAATGGTGAGAAGATAGTGCGCTAATACTCGCCATTTTTCCACCAAGATTGGCTTACCAGTCGAGAGAGTCCATATCAAGTTATGGAGAATATCACTTACCGACGAATAGAAATAGCGACTGCCGGAACCAACCCCTGTTAGTTAATAGCCGTAAGCATAATATCAAATGGAGAAAATACACTAGATTGAAAGATTTTCAAGAAATGGAGTAGGCTCAACATAAACATAAACATAAAATCATGGCATAGCATTTGGATGGTATCAATTTGCTATGCGATAAGAAAGAGCTCACATTTAAAATTCAAAATTTCTTCAACCATTCGGTAGATACTAGAGAGGAGGGAATCCAAAATTTAAAAGGAGTATACATTTTTGAAGTCGACAATTCTTTGGGGACGAGGGAATCCCATGTTCCATAGTTCCAGGTTGAGGAGCCGAGCACAACAAAGGAGTTTCAATAAATTAGTTTGTATATCTTGGTTTTGGTTTTGGTTTTGGTTTTGCGTTTTGCATTGAATCGTGTTGTGTTGTGTTGATATGATCATAATGTTATTTTATCTTCGAAAGTGAATCAATAACGAGATAAAGAACCACCGGAACACTTCACCCATTTGATGACGCGCTTACTGCAACTATGAAACGACCCCATGATGCACAAACTCGACAAATCCGAATCGATTATTGCAGTTGGTGCTCTGTCGTTCATTGGGTTATTGGATGCCAGCCCTAATCTGCAATCGACATAAGGTCGACGGCCATGTTTATTAGCACGTAAGTCCATGCCCTGGCCTTTGGTCTGGCTCCTTGAGAAATGTGAATTTCAACTCAGAATTGTGAATATCTAGTTAAGAGTTCGATTCCGCCAAAGCAGAATAAAAATTTCCTAGGTTGAACAATTTTAGCGGTTTTAAATGCATGAAAACAAAATAGAAATGGGTAAAGCTTTTGTGTTTGAGGTCTGGGAACAAATTAGAGCAATGTAATTTGTTTGCTTGCGTGAGGGGGTTTGTTGAGTAGTTGTAATCCGGTGGAGAATGGTCAGAGCGAGGACGCGTTCTCAGCCATGTGTCCCTTCTACTCCAAGCAGCAAATCTTTTTATAATGAGGCCAAGAAGTTGGTGGAGAGCTAGAAGAACCGGCAGGTGGAGTTCAGCAATTTTTATTCACTGGAACTATGTCCATATCGAGTGGAGTGAAGATGATATCAGTTTTGTAATTAAGGATGTAAATTATTTGTAACCTCTGTTTTCTCGTAAACGGAAAGGTATCCATATGTTCATTCTCAGAATTGCACGCTGTATTATGCGTTTTATGGCTCATGGTTAGTAATTGCAAAAAAAATTCAGCTTCGTTGTAGATATGGAGTTTTTCTAACGAGAAGAATTCAATTTAACCCCATAGTTTAGGTTGAATTTCAGTTTCTTTTAATAAATTATATTAACATGTTTTTTTTTCCTTGGAAAATATCATAAGCTTAGAGATTCAATGCATCTATTTAATGGTCCTAAGATCTATCAGCTTTACATAGTCATAAAAACAGATATGAGAAGTTTATGAACAATATAGGCGGAGGGGGGTCATCTGACCATAACCAGCCTGAAGGAGCAAGCCTTGCTTGGACAGGCCATCAACCACGACAGTGGTCCTCACTCTGTCAATGTCCTCAAAGAGAGGAAGACGAAAGATGATGTCCACCGAGGCCTTATGCTCTTTAAGACAATCAACAACCAACAAGGAGTCACCAGCAACGTGAAGTCTGTCCACTCCAAGTTCAAGTGTAAGCCTGAGCAGAATGTTGACAGCAGCTAATTCAGCTTGGTTATTGGAGGCTTCCCCCCAAACCAGCAGCAAAATGGATGGACCTAGAGAGGGATAGGTGGATAATACCCCAGCTCCACCCATCCCTGACCTGCCTTGAGAGACACCATCAGCAAAGACCCATGGAAAGTTATGATCTACAATGGCCGCAAAGATGATATGAGGAGGATTAAGGAGCGAAAATACCAAAACTGCTATCAACATATATTTGGTCCTTTCCCGAATGAGGATCTGTCAATTAATTTCTTATTCCGAGCTAACATATATATTAAATGTTGAATTTAACCCCTTACTTAAAGCTTGAATCAATGTTTAGAGTTGAATGTTTGCCACTTGTTGGAATTATTTGAAACAGAAGTTGGAACTTACTTATTAATGTTTTTTTAATCTAGGCTATTAAGTATTTTGTTAATTTATGTGTTATGTTATTAAGTATTTTTGTTAATCTATGTTATGTTTGGAGCATTGAAATTTAATTATTTAATTTTACATTTACATTACATATATATATACTAGCATACCCCTAGCATACCCCAAAGCGGGGGAAATGAAACACCTAAAAAAATTTCGGTATGTGTAAAATGAACGAAATTATTTTTCAAATAGAACGAAAAACTTAGAATTTGAGTAAGTTACATATGTATTTGGTTTATTTTGAAGGGCTCTCTATATATATTGTTTGAAAGGAAAGAATCTATGTTATAATATTATTTTGTAACAAATATGTAATTTAAAGAGAAATTGAATTCAACAATGTGATTTAAAGAGAAATTGAATTCAACAATTGACTTTCACCAACTAAGAAAATAAGTTTTTGTTTTTGTTTTGTTTTGTTTTTACGTTTCAAGAGTTATACACAAATATCGTTGTCGTATAGCGTCATTGTGAAATTCAGGAGGACCACATTATATGAAATTACTGAATTAACATAAATTCTATGGTAAGTAGAGAAGTGCAACATTTTTAAAAGGCAAAAAATGAGAAGCAAATGCGGTATCTATCTTCAATTTCAAGATGGAAGGGATAACCTTGCGATCCTTCATTGTGGGACGCATCACCTCAATGAATTTTTTTTTTAGAAAAATCCCACTAACATTACACAAATCCAAACCAAGGGCTATAAGGTTTGAAGTGAGCACATATGGAAGAAATGAGAAGAGGAAGCCATGCGTGAGTGCAATGGCTCCCTCACTTGGGATTAATGATTCAGGACATGTTGTGCATTGGAGTGGGTGAAGATGCCAAATAGAACACATGCCCAATTTATCACCAAAAAACATTTTGACTTCAAACATTTGCAATCTAAATAGAATCAAACCTAACCAAATTGGACTTTCTAAGGCAACCATCTTCTTTTTGTGGAGTCCCTATTTTACGTGTATTTTACACTATAATTTCCTTGTCTAACTTGATTGCATCATTGACATGTAATGTTTGAGAAGTTCTAATATCTAATATATTTAATGTTTGAGAAACTAATATATATTATATGGATAGTTTTAAAAGTTTTTCAATTAAAAAATAACAATACATACAAGTTTTTTTTCAAGGCTATATATATATATATATAATGAGAAATAATAATAATAATAATAGTAATAGTAGTAATAATAATAATAGTAGTTAATTGTGATCTTTACATTTTAGCGAACTTTTTATCCATAATATTATTTATGTTTTTTAATTATTAAACTTAATTGAACTTAATTACCTCTGGTTTCTTATAATATTCTTAATATTGATGCACATGCACACCTATCAAACAAACTTATAAAAGCAATGAACTTCTCAAATTTATAAATCATTTTCCTATAAAAGTAATAAACTTCTCCATCTTCTTTATTGAATTACAAATTTTTAACTTATCTTAAAAAAACATTTTTAAATTTAAAATTAAGCTTAATCTCCACCCAAATGTGAAGGAGAGTTATTTCCCTCTTATAAACATGTAACAAGTTTATGTCCAAAACATTGACTCCATATATTATATATCAATAACACAAAAACCCAATCAAACTATCTTTTACATTCAAGTTATACAAGATCATCGTGGCTCGCTTAATAATAAAACAACCCCAATACAAGAGTTTCAATTCCTCCTTCAAATAATATAAAAAACACACATTTAGTTAAGTAACAAGAACTCAATTTTTTTAAAGGTGATTCTTATGTCCATTCTTGAGCTAAAATAGAATTAAGTACACTTTTCTTTTTTTTGATGTCATTTCTAAGTGATTTCTTAAAAAATATCAGAGTATTTAACAAAGCATTAAAAAATTCATGGCTGGATTCATATAAGAATGGTTTATTCAAACAACAAAGGATTAAAGTTCAATTTCCACCTTGACACAATTTCCATGAGATGAAATATATTCACATAATTTAAGTAAAAGAGGCAAATAATAATCCTCGTTCAATAAAAAAAAAATTAAACATTCTATATAATAATAAAAAATCTCTTTTAAAAAAGTTTTCAACGGATTAAAACAATCTTTCCTTTACACAAATCACAACCAATTTCATTTACTTCATATCACGATCAAGCTATCAAATATCATACTTAATTAATAATGGTAGTGAGCTAATGGTGATGGAGAAATAGCCGAAACTGCAATTTGCTTTGTTGGAATTGCAATTTTGATTGCTGGAATGGATTGAGAGACCTTAATTACCCTTGTAACACTTTGATTATGCAATTTCAACAACCCAAAACTATCCTTTCAACAATTTCTCCTTAATTTTGATCTAAAGAAATTGACCAAAAACTAAATGCAAATTATCTAGAGTTTAGCTTACTCTTTTAAAATCATAAAAATAAAATATGATCCCTTCTCATTATAAATTTAACTTAAAAATTATTATTCCAATCTCAAATAGATTCTAACTTTTGAATTATTATTCCACCTAGCTCAAGTGCACGCAATCATCCACACTAAACCATTCTACATATAAAAACGTCTAAGTAAATTTAGAAGCTTAAGAAATCCACAAAGTTATTAAAGGTTATCTACTTTTAAAATCTTCTTCTACGCTATAAATAAGTAAAATAAATTAGAATCGTTGTTGAATGTTCTTTTGTGTTTTTTTATCATTTTTACCCGGCTTTATTCAATAATTGAGGCCATGAATAAATGGGTTTAGGTAAGCAATTTTGTTTTAAAAAAAAATATACAAGTAAATTATTTTGGTGCTTTTAATATAAGTGTATTTTGGAATCTCTCGATATGGATCAGTTAGGATTTGGGAAAAAGGCACAGTTTGGATTCAAAAAACTAATAATCTATGTGCCTGTAACAGAACAGTATGAATGTGTGCAATTTAGGTAAAAAAATTCAAAAAAGCTATTGAATGTTTCTTTCATTAATGGTCTCAAGACTTTCTCTAATAATGTAGGCGATGAATAACTGTGTATTTATGTAACTAATTTGATCTTAAAAAACATGTTTCAAAACTAATTTCCTTTGAAAACATTCTTATGTTGTCTTTATAAAGGGAAATCATTATCTAATTTCCCTTGCGGCACTTGAACACCGGCCTCTCGGGTGAGAGCTGAGTATCCTCGTGTTGTGTTGTGTAATTCAAGCCGGTTAAGCGAAAGGAGGAGCAGACGAAGATTAGAGTCGCGAGGCCGTAAGATTTTCACAGGCTTGGCAGTGGAAGATATCGTAAGGGAAGCTCTTCAAACGACAAGGCCTTAATATTTTCACAGACTGGGCAGCTGAATAGCTTGAGAAAATCAAGAACTCTGTCTTTAGAGAAGCTTCTAGTCTTGCGTTTTTTTATTTATTGAAGTCGGTTTTTTTTATTGAATTCGGTTAAGCGAAAGGAGCAGCAGACATAAGTTTTTTTAATTGAAGTCGGTTTAGCGAAAGGAGCAGCAGACAGAAGTTAAGGCAGTAAGATTTGGAAGAGCTGGGCAGAGGAAGAGCTTGAAAAAAAAAACATTTGTGTCCTAAGCAAAGGTCGTGGCCCAATTCCTAATCGCGTTGTCAATCATCAAGGACGACGAAGATACTCGGACCATCCTTAGACCGAAAACACGCGACAATCAATTTGGATACAACAGTCTCATGTATACCATAGCGTGTATGCGTTTAGCAAAGAGAATGTCAAGCGCTCGGAGGAAGAGGTCACAGCGTCGATCCTCATGTGTATGCGCTTAACTCTCATAGCGAAACACGGGGAGGCTCCTAAGAGGACGAAACGTTAAGAATAACAGCTCGTTCAATTATACCATAAGTGTAATAAATGCTGAATGACGACGAAAATTATAAACAAAAATAAATATTTAGTTAATTTGTCCATAGTTTCTATTTTTTAAATTTAAAATTCTCTTACTTTAAAATTTTAAAATCTTAAAATCTATTTTTTTAATTTTAAATTTTCATACTTTAAAATCTTAAAATCTTAAAATGTTCAGTCATTTTTAACCCTTTTTTGGTTTATTTTAATAGGATATTGAAATCTTAGAAATTCAATTCTAAAGATTGTATTTTGATTAATTTTTTTTTTGTTTTTTGGTAATTTGTTCATATTGTTCTAAAGATTGACCTATTTAACCGACCATTTGCACCGATCGGACTACCGGCAACGTCGGATGTGACCGCTCACGCGAGTCAGGTCGTCCGATCGGTGCAAATGGTCGGTTAAGTAGTTTACTCCTATTATTATAGGTTGTATAAATCTTTTTATATAACTATTAATGACTATTAATGACAATTTTGTTTTTTTATGAATAATATTTTAATTAAATTTTAAGTTTTTATAATGTGTTTATATTATTAACTCTATTGAAATGAGGTTGTCAACTCTTTTGCCCGCAAGGATGCAATGCCCGCAAGGGTGCAATGCCCGCAAGGGTGCAAGGGTGTAGACTTTGTAAACGAAGGAATGTTGTAAAGGAAACAAAAAAGTTGTCAACTCTTTAATATTTGTAAATGCCAATTTATTAGAAGTGCAACTATTACGATATTTTAATCTATGAGATACAATTATGATGATATTTTAATTTATGTATGAGATACAATTATGATGATATTTTAATTTATGTGATTGAATTTATTTGAAGTAATGTATTTGCTTAGAGGGTTAAGACATCTACATTTTGCCAAAATAACAAATTAAATGATAACCTCTATTTTATTCAATTTAGGTTTGCAATTATAATATCTTAATTATTATTAAAGAGTTGTTCTTAAATATTTGAGTTGGGGAGAATTTATTTAGCTTTTGGGATTATTATCTATGAGTTCTATCTTTTTCTTTTAACATGAACCTTGAAAGTATGGTATTAATAAAAAAACTATAATCAACTGAGATTACAAAAAAGGCAAAACTGTGTCCAGCAGAGTTCTGAAGAGACCAAAAATACTGAGAGATAAAACCTGAAAATTGACTCCTTTAACTTGTTTCTATGCCTAGTGCTACTGCTAGAACCTCTATAACGGTATACCCTGTGAAAGACTCCTGAGACTAGATAACAAAAATACATTCTATTTCCAAGAGCTAGACATGCTCCTTCTCCTTTCCCTTTTGAGCTCTAACAAATTGATTCATTGTTGCCTTCTCCAATGTGAGACTCATTTTCCTGCCATCTTACTGGTGATCTTTTGCTCTGTCAAATTCACAGCCCCAGCGTTATTCTGCATGCCAGCTACAATGGGTGACTCATCCCAAACCATATCAATGCTACCATCTTCGTCTGGATGATCTTTAATACTGTCGACATAAGTGAGCATATTTACGAACTGAATTTGGCCTGGGTTTTCTTTCAGGGCCTCACCTGCTCTGATTTTTCCCTCTACGTCAAATTTTTTTTTGTCCCTATTAGCTGAAGCCGAGCCTGACTCGTTATGGGAATACACAGACTTATGGTCTACATTCTCTTTTGCATGGATCGTGCCAATTTCTCCTGAGAGCTCTACGTTGGAGTGGGGAAATTCCTAGGGAAAGGTTACCTTGTGAAACTTCATGATACTTCAATTGGGTCCTTCCTTCAATGGTTTGAAAACAGAGTCAACTTTATATGTTAACGCGTGGGCATGGAGATAGTTTCCAGAAAGAGGAAGAAGATTCCAATCCCCAAGCCGAGGATTTACTGCGTTTTTGGCAAAAATTGTTTTTTCTTCTTGCTAGGAGGGGACAGGAAGGCCGTGGAATCCTGACCAATCTTAACATTTAGCTTGGATTTCCCTTGGGGACAAACTAGATTCCATAGCTTCTTATGGTACATAAAATAACTTGGGTGGATAATCATTTACCTTGGACATCCCAATAAGGAGCTTGACTCATTTATTTTCCAGCTTGTCAACCTCAATGTTATTGCTTCTTAGAATGTGAAAATAGGAAGCTTGAGCTTCTCCGGAAATTTGTTGAATACACTTGTAAATTATGTTAGTTTTGACCATGCCTTTATCACTTTTGTTGTTCATTCTCTGTATTACCTGCTTTGAGTCCCCAATTACTGTGATCTTTCCAATGCCAAGAATCTTGACCAACTATATGCCATAGAACGACGTAAACCATTCAACTTCGTTGTTGGATTTCCATCCTAGACCCCAAACAAAAGTAGTCACCACCTTACCTCCTGGATCAAAGATGATCCTACCTGCACCTGCTTCCCCGAGATTGCCTTTCGCAGCCCCATTGAAGAGCAAGGAGTGAGAGTTTAGACTTGCCTTCCACTGAGTGAAATCCTTGAAGTTTTTCTGAATTTCCCAATTGTGAAGCCCAACCTTCCTTTTGGTTTGAAGAGAGTTTTGTGGTATGAGGTCTTTGCACCATTCTAGATCTTCATCTGTTATTTTTTCAAATGGGGAGGTGGTGATCTGCCTTGTGTTCAAAGTCTCTTTTATCATATTTTCCGCTTTGAAGGCAGTTCGTTGAGCATCTGTTTTTTTATTGTCAAAGACGAGCTTGTTCCTTGTAAGCCGAATTGTCCAACATACATGTTTGAGAGCCGCATCCAAAATTCCTCCAAGGGTCTTCTTTTTTCTTAATTTTCCAGGATAACATCCTTTCAAGCTTGTCATCATAGTGTTTACTGACCCCAGGAAAACCAGATTCTACCCATCCTTGCCTAGGAAGAAGGTCCAAAATTGTTTGGTAAATGGGAACTTTAGGAACATGTGCTGAGCTGTTTCAGAATTTTATTGGCAGAGATGGCCCCTTGAGGGCCCATGGAACCCACGTTTCCTTATATTTTCAGCTGTTAAAAGCTTATCTTTAGATTGAAGCCAAAAGAATGCATTGATTTTTGGAATGCAGAAAGAGTCCCATACCTTCCTCCAGTTTCTTTGTTGAATGCCATTCCCTGGATTTTGTAGAGATTGATAGCCTTCTTTTATGGTGTAAGTCCCAGAGTTCCCCCAACCTATTAATATTTTTTACTGAGGCTAAGAGGGGAAATTCCATGCAGAAAAGAGTTAAAGGAAGCATAGAGAGGTTCTAAGTGTGAGGGCAGATTTAACCGAATCCAACCTTTCCAGTCACCCCTAGATCCCCAAATAGCAAAGTCTTTTAAGGACTTGTAACCATGATCTTCCAACCACCTACGGAGAGGGAGAATCTCAGCTTTAGAAGCAAGAGTGGGCCTTCCCAAGATGGAGTCTGTCCATATAATGATTTTACTACCATTACCGAGGATCTAGTATATCTGGTGTTTGATTAGACCAGCAGAGCTTTTGAGCTGGTTCCATATGGGTGTTCCTTTACCCCCTAAGGGAGATCCAAGATTCTGGACTTCTTGCTTTTTATATATTTGATCCTAATAGCCTCTATCCACCATTCATTGCCTTCTTTGGTCATTCTCCAAACTAGCTTTGCCCCCAGAGCTTGATTCACTTTCCCTTGTTCCCCGATTCCAAGCCCACCATTATTTTTATTCTCAATTACAGGTTCCCAGTTCACCAAATTAAATTTTCTTCCCTGCGTCTTACCTCCTTGCCAGAGGAACTTCTTAATTTCCATGTTAAAGGATTTGATGATTGCCTTTGGATACGTGAAGATTGCACACGTGAATATTGGATACAATGAGAGGATTGATTTTATTAAGACCACTCTGTCGGCTAAGTTAAGCCAACAATTGCTCCATAGTTGAATTTTTTTCTTCATCTTTTGGATTAGAGGCCTCCAGAACGCAATCGAACTTTTCTTATTAACGATTGTAACTCCAAGATATATGAAGGACATCCATTGTAGATTTACCTGAATTCCTAGAATGTTTGCAAGGTCTCTAAGGGAATTTGGACTGCTATTCCAACCATATATAGCCAAGATTTGTTTTCATTTAGTTGATTGTCGGATACTTTTAAGAAGAGGTCCAATGTGGTTCTGAGACGCCTAGCTATTTGGGAAGATGAACTACCCAATAGAATAGTGTCATCCACGAACTGGGTGTGGTTGATGGTTGGAACCCCTCTTGCTATGATTATTCCTGGAATTGTCCCTTCATTCCTTAGTCTATTTATCCTTCTACTAAGAGAATCTGCGACTAAAATGTAGAGGAAGGGGGACATTGGACATCCTTGCCTAATTCCCCTTTTTGCTTGGAAGAATAAGGAGGGACGACCATTTATGAGAGGAGCAATCCATGGCTTGCTTATACAAGCCTTCAACCACTAAATGAAGGTTTTTGGAAATCCATGACTTGATAAATGTACGAGTGCCTTATCCTATCAAATGAATTTGCGAGACCTAGTTTGATTGCCATACCTGCCTCCTTACGATATTGACTGGAGGGTGCATCCATGGAGGTGGGTTATAATTTTTGGCAAGGCGATTTCAGAAAAAAACAAAAAAATGTACCTCGATCGAGCTTTTATTAAACCCTCAATCGAGGTTTTAATAAAAGCTCGATCGAGGTTCCTATAAACCCTCAATCGAGTTTCTGATAAACCCTCGATCGAGAGTTTCAAACCTCGATCGAGCATTTTTAATCTTTTATAAATAGGCAACAAACCCATCATTTAATTGACTTCATTTGTTGGATAGAAAATGGTCATTTATATTCATTTGTCGATATGGGCTATAGAGTAATTGGTTTATAGATGTAATTGATCACATGTATGACTCCAATCAATCACATCTATAACACCAATTACTTTACGACTAATATATATTCATAAAATCTAGAGGAAGTGGCAGTAGTAATGCGTTTACTCGTTTTTTCTTCAAGGTATGTATTATTACCTACAGGTATATCATTCTTCTAGTCGAAATTATGTTTTATTTAATTTTATTATCATATAATTCTATGTTTTAGAAACCTTGATCGAACTGATAGCTTGATCTTGACAGTGTATTTCCATATGCATTGAATGTAAAGTTTCATTTAATGAAGTCTTCCAAAAGATGCTTGGACACCTTGTATTTTGAATCCCTATTTGAATTCATGTCATTGAACATTTTCAATTCTTGTCGAAATGAGAATTAATCTCATGTTTAGTTTCCATACTTTTTGTTTTTCCGGATCTCACAGTCGTCATAACACCTTTTCTTTTATTTATTTTCCTCCACTCTTAGCATTATGAAACACCAAAACAATTAGCCACATGTTATTGATGTAAATTATAATGTCATTCAATAATTTACTAGCAAAATTAACTGCAAATGTGTGGCACAATAACAATTTTGAAGAGTAAACAATGGACATTGATACAACCCAAGGAAATGAGGTCATTTTTTTTTCATGCTCACATTTTCATTTCTCTAAAGGTACTAAAAATAATTTACTCATTCGTATATAATTTTTAATTTTAAAAAACTACAATTATGTGATATGACTCTAAATGTAACACTAATTTTTATCTTAATCATTCTGTTCTATTCTGCCCTGGGCTCTGGGATTTAAATATCTGTCCCAAAGATCTATACCATAGGTAGATCGTAGTCCTGAGAATCCAAGTCGAGTGGACACAACTCACCTAAGTTCAGCTCATCAACTGAATTGCATGCATCATTGCTCTCATTGGTTCAATGCAAAAAGAATACTATGACAATGATGCATGCAATTCAGTTGATGAGTTGAACTTAGACGAGTTGTGTCCACTCGACCTGGATTCTCAGGACTACGATCTACCTATGGTATAGATCCTTGGGTTAGATATTTAAAGCTCAAAGCCCAGGGCGGAATAGAACATGACGATTTAGATAAAAATTAGTGTAAATTCAAAGTCATAGTGACATAATTGTAGTTTTTTAAAATTTAAAATTATATACGACGAAGAAAATTATTTTTAGTATTTAAAACATTTCACTACATTTTTGTACTACATTGTATACACATTGGATATATTGCTGATAGGAATCAAATGGTGTTGAAATTCCTTACCAACCATTGATGACATAAACAAGCTAGATGTTGAATTCTAATGAAAACACACCAAGATACTACTTGAATATAAGCATTAAAAAAATTAAATGCATTTAGTTCACAGACTCTAAAATTATTGGTAAAGCCCCAAAATGAATCCTTGGCATCACCATCAAGGTTTCACAACTATTGGTTAAAGTTTTGAGCTATCATGCTAGGATGCATTGAAGGGTTTATTGTATCTACGTCATGGTCATTTTGCTACAAACAATAGTTTGTCCACTTGGTCACTGCACACAATATTCATAATCAATGTCATCTATAGTGTTGTTTAAATCCATGTCTCTTTTCAACATAGAGTTCAATGTTTTTGTTAATATCTTTGGTCGAGAAAAAATTTAAACTTCAATAAATTTAGTTATAAGGAGGGTCGCAAGGTCGCATATATGGGGCGCAACATATTATTATCACTACGAAAAAACCTTTTTTTATGAGTGGAGTGAGTTGACATGTCATGTTTATTTCATGAGTCTTATCCATTTGCTATATTCTTAATGTACTCGTGTCTAGCTGAAACAGATTGGTAATAGGTTATAATTGTCAATTATGTTTATGTACACATTTATCTATACAATGAGAGAATTCTAATTATATTTTGTAGGTGAACTATGGAAAGAGTTTTCTTGTTCCCTAAACTTTGATGCCTCTTTAATAGTTTCAAAAAACTAAATCTAAAAAACAAAGGACAGCTTCCCTTGTTACTAGTATATTTCACTATGGTTATGAGTATTATATTATTGCTCCTTCAATTCTTCTTATGCATTTATATTCTTATCATCTATTCGGATATGAAAAAAAATTATTTATGGTTATTACAATGTTGAGAATAAGTATCCTTCTTCTTTTTCTTTTTTTCTTTTCTATTTCATTATTTTTTTACTTATGTTTTTTATTTATTTTACATTTACCATCTTGAAAAAATTATAATTTCCCATTTATTCTTGTGTAATTTTTCTTTTAAATTCTCTTAGATGGGTCCTTGAAACCCATTTCTAAAATGTCCTACATGAACATCATATTATATATAATACATATATATAATATATATAAGCTAAAGCTTATATCCCGAAAAAATATGCTAGTATATTGGTAGTCATGTACAAAGATTTTTTTCAAGCGTTTAAGACTAGCTCGATCGAGGTTTTATCTTGATTGAGGGCTTGAAAAACAAAGATTTAGCCCTCTTACAAGAAAATCAATGTTTCTCTGTGTCTTCTAGGGGTGTAAACCATAACGATAGATTCGTCATTGATTCCTCTATCCATTGAGATATCATGCATGCATTTTGGCATTCATATGGGTTTTTTTTATTAGTTCTAAAAATTACACTTAGAAAACCAGGCAACAACTTCGAAGCAACTCAAAGAAAAATACGCAGCGTAAAATATACACATTCAAAAATTTCGTAAAAATGCACAACCCACACATTGATGTGTCCTCTTCAAAAGGGTGACTTTGGTTTTTCAATTTTTGAAAACAGTGAAAAAAAGCTGGGATGGACACACATGTGTATAAAATGATGATGAAATTAGATGTGGTCACTTTCGAAAAATAATAAATAATTGTATATTGCGAAATAAATTAATAAAAAAATATGCAGACCATAGTGCATTATGTGTAGATCATGCTCATATATATATATATATATATATATATATATATATATATAGAGAGAGAGAGAGAGAGAGAGAGAGAGAGAGAGAGAGAGAGAGAGAGATTGAATTATTGGGGTTGGACACGAGCCACTTATTAACTTCTTCAAATTTTTAAGGTCACACAGTTCATTAAATTCAAAATTCACACATTAAATGACATCGAAATATTTAAAAAAAAATATCATTGGGAAGTCAACATAATATTCTACAATTTTTTTTACTTCAAGTCGAAATTCGCATGGAATGTATGCATTTCGAGGGCTTCTATCTAGCACATGAGTAAAAAATCAGGTTTTCGTCACCAAATTTGGCCAAAAAGTGTTACCAACCTTCATGGAATCACCCTGGAATGGATTGCTTCTTGCACCATCAGGATGTTATCTTACCATGTTAAATTTTAATAGCTAATATTTTAACTTTATATGTAAATCCATTAAAATATAATAACTATTAAATTGCTCTTGTGTTTGAAACTTTGAAAATAATTTGTTGAATGTAGCTATCCAATGTTGAGATCTGGCCATTGAGTGTGCCTCACATTATATGGACTTGAACAATGATCATTTATTTTGAATGCATTATACTGTTTTTATTTTTATTGGTTGTTACAAGTGTGTCATCAAACCTCTTTTTTCTCTTTTCTTTTTTATGATACCATCCAAGCAAATCTATTATTAAGCATCTATCTTTACTTATTAATTCAAGAGTTGTGATCAAATAGAGTTTATAAAATAAAAATAAAACATGATAAACCATCACACCACCACTTATAAATACACTAACCAACACAATGCCCTATCGTCAGGGGATTCCCAAAGGTTGGGCAGTTATACCATGTGAAGGTTGTACCAATACTCCAACACATCTAATGTGTAATGATGACATTGTGGTTGGATTAGATTTCACTGAGAAACATATTTAATTTCATAATATATGTGTGTGTGTGTGTGTGTTTTGATGATATGGATTCAAACTCTTAATTTTCTAATATATATTTAATTTCGTAATATCTAATTTTGTAATTTTGTTATTTCATAATACATAATTAAAGTTCTCTCGAATGAGAATCATTTTTTGTGGAAGACCCGAGAAAACTTTAAATGTACACATGTCTTGAATTATGATATTACAACATTTACTAGTGGAACCATGCACAATTTTTATGGAACCACAAGTACGCAACAAACCATAAACAAATTTGGTGGAACAATGATTTTTTGGTGGAACCTTAAACAATTGGCGTTGGAACCATGAACAATGTTTATGGAACCGTACATAAATATTAGTGTAAACTTGATCATTTGGTGGTGGAACAATGAACAATGTTTATGGAACCATGAAGAAATGTTGGTGGAACTATGATCAAGGTTATAGAATCATGAACAATGTTGGTGCAACCATGAGCAATGTTGGTGGAACTATGAGAATTTATGGAACCATGAACAAAATTGATGGAATCATGGCCATGAACAAAGTTCACAAAACCAAGAAAATTTGGTGATGGAACCGGGTTTATAAAACCTTGAACAAATTTGGTGGAATCATGAGCAATGAAATTTTTATGGAACCATGAATAATGCTTGTGGAACCCTAAATAATGTTTACATAACCTTGAATATTTAGTTGTGGAACCTTGAGCAACGTTCCACTGGAATGTTGTATTCTCATAATTCAAGACTTGTATAGTTCTCCCAAGTGAGAAGCATTTGTTTGGAATACCCTTACTAAGGTCTATCTGAAGACATATGCATGCATATGTGCATAAACCCTCGCTTATAAGGCATTATACTCAATCATGAGGGAGGAATTTTTTTAAAGACTTGGAGACATTGGAACCTCATGTATCCTCTTTATGACTCTCATGCACCTGTATGATTCCTTTCTTGGAAGACTATACATAGTTCATAAAGTTTCAAACTTGATTTTGCTTTAATAGTATGTAGTTTCCCATTGTTTGAGGTGGGGTATTAAGGGATATTTTCCCATATCAAGGTTTTTCTTTATGCAAATTGAACTAAATGTAGATTTTTCAATATGAACTTGAACCTCAGTAGTGTTTGTCATGCTAGAAACTTAACAAAATTTTGTGCTAGAATATGGAAAACTCTCATTGCCCCAACTTTTATTTGCACTAAGATATCTATGTTATAATTGCGTTGAGTTCCATTTTTAGTATTGCGCCAAAGCTTCTTGGTGATATACCTCCTATGGTTAAGCAAAGTATTTTGGCTTTAGTCAGATAGTCAATAAATTGCACCGTGTTAAAACCAACATGTAACTAAGCGGGACCACATATAAGACACACTAAATAAAAAAGTATTATTGGTTATCAATAATCCCTTACATAAGTGGTGGTAACCCAACCAACACAACTTACATAAGTGGTGGTCTTGACAATTGTTTTGCTAACTTGTCATTTATGTTCAACAACTCCTTATTCTTATTCTCAAAAAAAAATCTTTCTTCTTCCTTCTTTTTAATTATTTCAGCCATCTTTTGATTTTTTGTTTTCAGGATCTTTATCTCTTCATCTCTCAAGCTGACTTGTGACATTGCTTGGACAATGGCTTCAGTATTTTCTTTTGTGCTTGGGTGGTATGTTTCCTTTAGCTTATCTTTTTGTTTTTCCTCTCTCTCCTTCTCCAAAGCAAACTGATTTTCATTCAAAACATCAATTTTAGCAATAAGGAAACCTTTTTCCTTTTCCCATTGGTTTTGTTCTCCAGCAAGATTCAACAATCTAGCCTTAGAGTCATTTAATTCTTGGGACAATGACTCACTTTCCTTCTCTAACTCAGTTAACTTAGAATCCTGAATCAACTGAGTGGATGGAATCTTCAGCTTCTTTTTTAACAGCTAGATAGTGCTCTCTTTTTCAGCCAAAATATTCTTAGTAGCATGTCCTTTATCCACCTAACTATCCATAACCAAAAGATCACCTTGAAGCTTCTTAATATGTTTTTAATGTACTTTATTTTCTACCTTCTCCTGCTTCAATTGGCCTTCTATCTTGGATACCATAGTTTGCAACATTGAGACTTTCAATGTAGCTTTCATTAGATTACTGTAAATAACCTCCCTAGACTGCTTGTGTAAATGAATTTTATCAGGAACTGGTATCTTCTGCAGATTAACCTCATTTCTGCCACTCTGTTTTGAGTAGCTACTGCCTAATTTAATGTTTTTTGGCATGGTCCTTCACAATGACCAATGAAACCTCCTTATTTGAAATGTTTCTTAATTTGGTATAAAGATTTAAAGATTCTTTTGAAGAAACATTCTTCTCTTTTCTATATCTATCATATAAATCATTCCTTGACTTGAATTTATCACTTGATCCCCCCTCCCGTGTCTCTGAAAAAATAATTCTTAAACCTCAAAAGTTGGGCCTTGGATTTTCTCTTTCATTTTCTTACTCCCAACCTCAACCAACTCTTTCCCTGACTCTATCTTTTGCCTCTTTGTTGCTTCTAAATATTCCTCTTCAACCTCCATAGCCTCTGAGAAACTTCTCTTACCAGTTATTTCAATCTTGTTGGGAGTTGGCATAATCATTGTTGTTGTTTTCATTGTTGCAGAAGGATTTTCTTGTAAACCTCCCGAATCCTCCAAATTTGACTGGTAGTCCATCAAGTTAACTCTATCAACTAATCATTTTATCTCCTGGTGCTCAAATGTTTTATTTTTATTATGTTTCCTCCTATGAGAGATTATATGAATGCGGATCATAATTGATTTTAGTGACCTTCATGAAAATCATATCCTGTAACAGACCTTCAACCATTGGGAGAGCAACCTTATTTTTTATGATGAATGGACCTACATACAAAGGAAACTTGATTTCTGAATCCTTTCTAAATCTCAGAAAATTATTATTTTCCACAATTAATTTATGTCTCATGAATTCTAGAGCAAAAATACTAGGTGTCAAAAAGGCTGGTGGTTCAATGAACAAAACCATACACTCTAATAATTGTATGTTCCTTTAGTAGGAACCAATCTCCAACCCTTCTATCTGGAGCAAACTGCAACATTTCTTCCACTTCTGGCAGAACTCTAGGCAACTTGTTTTGAAACATTACTCTGTATATCTCTGCCATTATTACATTCATATAGTTGAAGGTGTTGTTCCTGATTTCTGAAGTAAACAATATCTCTGGAAAGTGCAAGTTTTCCTCATTAAAGAATAGAAACATCATGACCAGGTAAGACTAGAATATGAAGTGTCTTGCTATATGGAAATTCACCAGCTGAGAATGAATATTCTTAGCCAGGAATTCATCAAATTTAAGACAAGGTAATTGACTTGACTCTGGCTCTGACTGACACATGGTGATCTTAAACAATAGACTCAATAAAAGCTCTGGGACAAATTTATCAGTGTCTAGCCCTAAGAATTGACTCAACAAGGAAATGACCAATTGAGACTCTTCATTAAACATGTTGATATCAAAAGCAAAGGATTCATCTACAACAAATACATCAGGTTTAAGGCTTTTAGAGTAAAAAACTTGTTTTTCTTCCACATCAGCATGGCTAAACTACTCAATTAGATTTTCTTTGACAAAATATTCCTAGTTCAAAGTAAATGACAGGGGTACTTCAAGTGACTCTTTGATAACTAAAGCATTAATAAGGAAAAGTATCTTAGACATAGTTGAATCCATTACAACACACTCATAATGGGTGTAATTAGATGCACACCAGGCTACACAATCCGAAAATTTTAGGGTTTGGTCTAGACAAAAATGGTGGAACTGAGACTTGTGGACACCGTGCAGGTCGACTCTTTGTTATTTAAAGGTTTTTATTTTTTTTTTTAACTCATGGCCTAGACGAAAGCATAGTATAAAAAATGTCACCATCCGTATCTTCGAAAATCTCTTCCAGTTTACCAAATTCATGGACATGTGTTTCAATCTCCCTTTCACCTTCCATTTTAAATAGTTATGGTGGGCTAGCTATGTGAACTACCTAGATGATGGTAGCTGGAAAGGTGTATTGTCCGACTTGGCTTCCGCATGGCGCAGGAACATCCCTTCCAATGCACAAAAGTCAAATACTCCGCAAACATGTGCCCTTTCTTTTTATAAAATTCTCCACAAGCTATTTCGGGATCGTGAGGAGTGTTTTTCCCTACCGTCTTTCACCCAACGAAATGATTCTCCACTCTCCATGTGGAAAGCAGTAAAAATTTCGCTGGGCCGCAACCAATCTGCCTCCCGTGCATGTTGCGGGCACAGAACTCTCCTCCACCGTTGATCTATTTTTCTTTTCATCTCCTGCCATTTATCGCGTTCGTCCTTTAACCTTTCCCAATTTTCATTCTGTCGATCACTTACTTTTTCTTTCGTCGCAACTTCTCATAGCAGATCCACTGTTCGTCGTTGATCTCTCTGCTTGTCATATCTGAACCATTGAACCCTTGATTATATACCACAAGCGCCTTATTCACTAGTTTAGCCACCTTTTGCCTCTAGCATGCGGTTCTATGGAACAATTAAGAACACAACCCCCCTTTTTAAAACCAAGTCAATTATTTCCCCGAATTATCAAACATAAACCCCAATTTCACCTTAAGCCATGCTAACAGTAGAAGATAGTATTCTTAAATGGGATTTGCTAGATGTAAATCCAAAGAAAATGAAATATACTTGGACAAACAAGAGACTGGGGCAAGCTCATGTGCTTCCTTGTCAAGATCGATTTTTGGTACCTAATTCTCTCCTCCTCTCCAACATTTGCCTCTTTTCTATGGTTCTAGCCTCAAGTGAATAACATCACAAATTAATATCCCTTCTTTTCAAACCATAGCAGGATTTCGTCCCAATCCCTTTTAGGTTATTTTTGGCATGGAAGGATAGAGAGGGCTTCATCGAGGTTGTCAAAGAATCTTGGGATATGGATATTTATGGATTCCCCTTCTTCAATTAGAAGAGTTAAAAGACATATTAAGCAATGGGCAAATATGTACGTGTCTCATGTGGTTATGGAGAGAAAAATGGCACAAACCCAATTGGAAAAATACATAGCAGAAATGGAGGATAAGGAAATAAATTCAATAGATTTAAAAAGAGAATTTCAATTGTAGAATTCCTTGCATTCTACCCACAAGAGGGAAGAGGACTTTTGGATACTAAATTCAAGAAGTCTCTGGTTCAAAAGCTGGGGACAACAACACTAAGTTTTTTCATCAGCAATAAAAAAATCGTAGTGCACCAAAAATCGTTCCATGAAATTGAAAATTCCAGATGGGAGAAACTTTCAAGTTTTGAATAGATCAAAGACGAGGCCTTCAGACATTACAGAGATTTATATTCAGATGAGGAGGAAGATTCCCATAATGAAGCTATCAAATCTATCCCCATGCTAGTTCCTTAAAAGGAAAATGAAGAATTAACCAAGCTTGTCTCGTAAGAAGAAGTTAGAGATGCAATATAGGGCATGAATCCCAACAAAGACCCTAGGACAAATGTCTTCATGACTCACTTCTAAAGAATCTATGGGGATATTATTAAAAAATATCTCCTCAAAATGATGGCTTATGCACAGAAAAAACCTCACCTGGGAGGGGCCATCAACTCCTCCTTTCTGTCTCTCATTCCAAAGGAATCCAACCCTGCTTCTTTCAACAGCTTCAGGCCTATCTCTCTATGCAACATCTCCTATAAAATCTTCTCCAAAATTTTCACTCTAAGGCTAAAAAACTCCTTCCCTCAATTATCTCTCTCTAAGAACCGGGTGGGCTTTCTCCAAGGTCGCAATCATTCTAGATAATATAATCTTGGTTCAAGAGGTTATTCACTCTAGTAAGAAAAGGAATGATGTGGATATGATTATTGATTTGGACATGGAAAACACTTTTGATAGGGTCAACCACCATTTCATCCTCAAAGTTTTGAAAAGTTTCAGTTTTGAAGATAAACTCATTTCTTGGATTTATGCTTGGTTTTGAAGATAAATTCATCTCTATCCTTTGGAAAATTCACGAGATGATCAAGATTTTTTTGTGGAGTGGTAGAAAACAGAATGAGCGCAAATTTTCTCTCATCAATTGGAATATTGTCGAAAGGGCCTGTGAATCGGGGAGGGTTGGGCATAAGAGATGAATAAAGTCAATAATTTGGCTTTGAGGGAAAAAATATGGTCTCTAAGAAGAGCTCTTGGGCATATCAAGCTATTAGGAGAAAATATATGGAAGTGAGTCGTCTTAGATGTTTGGACTCTTCTCTTCTTGTTTGTTCACGGCTCCCCCATAATGGTTTATGGACATTAAATCTTGGAATTTATTTCATAAGAAGCTGCATTGGATTTTAGGGAATGGAAGGGATATTCTCTTGTGGTTCAATTCCTTTCTTTTGGATTGGACCAACCTATTGAATGTACCCTAGGCCTGCAAGAGTTGAAATATTGGATGGTGAATAAGGGAGTGGCTTGATTGAGTGATATTTGATTGTAGATGGATCCAAAGGACGATTCCTGGGTTGGATGGAATTTCCTTCCAATTCCTCGAAGATTGAAAGCATCCTTTGAATTTTTCAAGGAGAAATTAAACGAAAAAGAGCCTACTGGAAAATTAGATAAAGATGAGAGAGGTTGGGAACACAAAGAAGGCAGGTACACGGTCAAGCAAGGATATGAGACTCTTTAGAGCCAGAACCGAATGGAAAAAGGTATGGAATAATAATGTTTCTCCGAAGATAATTTTCTTTTGTTGGACTCTCGTTCATGGGCAAATCCTTACTAGAGAGAATATAAAAAAAGAGGCATTTTGGGGTCGTCCAGGTGTGGTTTGTTTGCTGTGAATGAAGTGACCCCAAGTGTGATTTGTTTGCTATGAATGAAGTTAGTTCCTTACACATGTTAATTGGTTTCCCCTTCTCTAGGGAAGTTTGGGAGGAGGCCCTGGGGCCATTGCTACATTTCTTTTCTTGGCCCTCCTTACCCCTTCAACCATTGGGACCATGCCTACTCTCTCCCACTCCACCAAAAACCGTTGTTTAAATGGCTATGGGAAGCTCTCCCAAAGTTCATTTGTTGGAAAATATGGATTGCTTGGAACCGAATGATCTTTGATGGAATATGCTCTTGTCCATCCCAAGTTGCTATGAGGGCCTCTTCCTCGTCAGTTGAAATGACAAATGAGAAATCTATTGCTTCACTTCGTGACTTTGAACTGCAACACGCAGAACAAGCTTTGATTGATTCTTTGGGTTTGAGTAGGAGACCCTATGTTTCCCATAGGCCAATCACCTAGGATTGGGATTTGAGACTGTCGGATGTGGACTTTATAAAATGGAAAGATCAACAAAACTCGACTATCCTCTTCTTTGATGGAGTGGTAAAGGGCAATCCTAGGCCAGTAGGTGTGGGAAGGGGTATTCTTTAACCCTGGAGGAAACAAGTTGGATTCATTTTCTTAAAGTCTTGGCAGGAATTTAAACAATTTTGCATAAATGTTAGCATTGTGGCCAGGAACCAAGTTACTGGTTAAGCACGGGATCAAAGAGACAACAATCATAAGTGACTCAAGGATGATCATAAAGGAGATGAGACTTTGTTCCAAACTCTCTAACTCTAGGCTAAGCAGGATTCAAAATAGAATGTGGAGGACCTTGAAAGATTTGCAAAGAGCGGATTTTTCTTCATGTCCTCCAAAACCAAAACAAAACAAGGAAGCGAATGCTCAGGGAAACGTTGCCACTTCCATAACACCAGGAAAAATAATATTCTTAAACGAAAAGCGATATTATGAACCCATACTTAGTGCTTGGTTTCATATATCTTGGAATTCCTATAGTAAGGCTGAGTATTACCCCGTTTTGTTAACATTTGGGTGGGGGATTAATACGGACAAGGCTACAATGGAGTATAAGAATAAAGGTGGCAACAATCTTCATGCTCAGAGGTGGCATATTATGAAGTGGAGTGGGTGGCGTGGGCGTGTGGAGCTCCTTGAGTTTGTGTCTTGAATCATTGCATGCACATGGCGTCAACTGAAGATTGTGATGAAATCATCGCAATGATGTTCTCGTACCTACTTTCTCTTGTGTTATGGTCTGTGGTGAAGAATTCAATGGGAGGTGGCATGTTGATACGGTGGATCAAGGCTGATGGTCTCTCCCACGAGAGGCTGAGGTCTTCCCTCGTGTTGAAGGCAGGCACAATGAATTCGGGAGGACGCAAAGAGCATTATGCATGAAAATTGCTCGAGAACCACGTGTGGACGATTGCTTGGGCGGAAATTTATATAGGGCCCGGGATGAATGCAAGCTGCTCATCGTGGAGTTTTGTGAGTTAACTTATCCGGGGGATTCTTTCACCTATGACGAGAAGGTGGGGAGATAGGCGGTCAGATGGAAGGGAAGCGATGCGAATTGTTGAGCCTAGCAATTAGCAATTGGGGTGGTGAAGTATTTCACTGAATTAGCCAAGATGGACAGTGATGGATTGCTAGAGGATGCAGATTGCTGCCCTCATTAGAGAGAATTTGAGGTCAAAAATGGGCCTCCTAAGAGATGTACTACAAAAATATAAGATATATTAAAATATTGTGAGTTAGGGGTTTTATGGGGTAGGTATATATGACAACTCACCTCCTACACTACTTTTTATGCACAATATAAATAACCATGGTTGAGTTACTTTTCCTAATTGACTATAAATAAAATTAATAAAATAACTCTAGAATGATGTGACTAAGATTCATTGTAAATTCCCAAAAAATTATTGTCCTTTAACATTTATTTGTCTTGAACTTGTAAATAAAATTAAACAAAAATGAATTTAATTTATATGCATAACTAACATATTTTTTTTCATATAAATATCATTCATATATTTAATTTATTTTAAAAGTACAAAATTATATATATATATATATATATATATATTAGTTTGACATTATGATATTAAATACAATTGAGTGAATATATAATTTAAAATTAAAAAATGTGAAAAGACATTTTTATGAATTATGAGTACTTTACTTGAAAATGACAATAATATTATTTTATGAAAAAAATGAATTGTGAGTACTTTACTTGAAAATAACAATAATATTATTTTATGAGAAAGTGTGAAATGAGTTTTATTGTGAGTACTTCACTTTATGACTTAAAAGTATTTGTACCACTACCTTAGTTAACTATGGATTTTCATCCACCATAGAAAATGTGACAAATAAGCATTCTTAACTCATGCAATGCCACCTCAACCATGCGGGATGATGTCATCTAGTAGAATGTAATTGGTTGGTTTTTATAGTACATTTTGGTCCTTTTGAGGCCCATTTTTTACCTCAAATTCTCTCTAACGGAACATGGGGCTCAATGCCCTTGAAGCAGGAGCTCAGTAGGCAAGAAAGGCACCAGATTCATTTGCAGAGGGATGAAGAATGCCTCTGTGAGACTGGTAAAAGTGAGTTACAATGCCAGTTGAGACTTCTGGAAAGGGGGTATGAAAAAAAAAAAAATTCACTCGGTTAGCCTAGAGAGAAGAATAAAAAATCTTGAAGAAACAGTGAAATCTCTCCAAACCAGTTTGAAGGAAAAGGATGCTGCTTAAGGGTTTTCTTCATGCCCTCGGATGCTGAATGTTGAAATGCAGGTTCCATGGCCATTTTAATTTTCATGTTTTATGTACTGCAAATGTAAGTTTTTAGTAGGTCAGTATATTCAATGTTATATCTACCGAAATGCAATAGCTAGAAATATTGATAGGGCTTCCATTTTTTGAGATTTCCATGAAGTTGCCATTGTTGAGATTGATTTATAGGCCGAAGCTTGATGTATTTAGTTTGTTTAGTTTGTACTAAGCTAAACTCTCCACCATTTGCTAAACTCTTTACAAACAAACCTGACGAGTTTTTTTTTCGACCATTTGCACCTGAAATCCTGCTAGTTTTCTGGCCAAAATTTGACTGAAATTGTTTAAAAGAGTAGTTTTTACTGAAATTGTTTAAAAGAGTAGTTTTTAGTGATTGGAATTGCATAAACTGGGTGCCCCATGGTAATAGAGGATTCTGAATCTATTTCTGCAATAAAAATTGCTATTGCAACTTTAACACTAGAAATCTCATTTTCAACAACAAATCATATTGCTGGATTCCGGCCAAACATACCTGAAAAAATGCAAATGCAAATGGTAGAGATTAGCTAACTCCGGTTGAGTTTTGTTTGAGGGATTCTTCCATCTTTATTTAAGATAAATCTTTATATCCGTTTGTGTACCAAAAAAAGATTGTTTAGTTTTGTTTGACGGGTTCATCCCTCTTCTTTTAATATAAATCTTTATATCCATTTGAAAAAAAAATGTCTTTCTTAAAAAAAGAATTTGAGAAAGGGGCCAAGATTAGACCTAAGAGAATGAGTTTGTTGAAGTCATTTATTTACTTATAGTCTGAGTTGGTTGAACTCATTTGTTTACTTATAGTATGAGGTAAGAGGTTGCTTGAAGTCATTTGTTTATTTATTGTCTGAGGTAAGAGTTTGTTAAAGTCATTTGTTTTGTTTGCTTATAGTTTGAGGTAAGAGGTTGTTTGAAGTCATTTGTTTAGTTGAATGGGAAATCCCAACAAGAATATTTAATATTTTTTGATGTCTTTTCATATATTTAATATTTCTAGATATTTTTATATATTTTTAGAATATGAACTAGAGCATTGTGAGATGGATGTACCCTATAAAATCATGTATAAAGTTTTTGAAAACAATAATGAAATGAATATATTTTAATTATCTAGAATATGAACTAGAATTTTGAAAACAATAATGAGATGAATATATTTTAAATATCTAGAATATGAGCTAGAGCATTGTGGTGTGTAAGAGTGAGATGAATGTATTTTACAGAATGATATATGAAGTTTTTGAAAACAAAATCTCACTAGGGAAAAACTAGGAAGCATGTAGAGGCCATGGTATTTTCATATATTCTATTTGTCATGGGATTTTCAATAGAATATATGAAGGATTGTAGTAATGGCAATAAACATGCAAGGGATGATGACAAAGATCAGATAATTGCGGTACATTCTTACGTTTAAAAAAAAAATTGTTTGATAAGTGAAAGTGACACAAGTAAAGTATTCTTTACAAAATAATTTATCTATTTAATTTCATTTACACGTTTATATTAGTATTCTTACTATCTTATATGTTCATATTTTATATAGAAAATATTAAAAAAAGAATCAAACAAGTTGTACCAACCTGGGAAATGCTAACATCATGATTTGATTGGAGGTTATTCTTTTTCAAAATTTGATGCATGGATCTGTTAACACAATCAATAACATAAAAGAATAAGATCAAGATGCAATAATACAAGAAATAGAGCTTTCACAATCTCCATATTTATGGTATATAAGTCAAATTGTGATTGTAGTGTTAGAGTTAGATATCATCAGGAATAGAGCTTTCACAATCTCCATATTTATGGTTATATAAGGCAAATTGTGGGTATATATGGCAAATTGTGATTGTAGTGTTAGAGCTAGATATCATGAGGAAACTGTTTTTTTAATTCATTTAATAAAGTATTAAGTTTATTTTGGTGAAATTAGTCATATATTATTAAAACCTAAATGGATCAAACTATCCACAATATACCATGTTTTTTTAATTAATTTAATAAAGTATTTAAGTTTATTTTGATAAAATTAGTCATATATTATTAAAATGTAAATGAATCAAACCATCCACAATATAACATGATAAGTATGGAATTGTGTGTGCAAATACAAGTCAATATTTATAGAAATTAATAAGTATGGATTTGTGTGTGCATAGACAAGTCATTTTTTATAGAAATGGATGGATTGTATGTTTCCCCTCTTCAAATTAACCAGTCATTTCTAATTTATTATGTAACAATCCCAAGTTAGTCATATGTCATTCAAAAAGAGTCTCGTTCAAAATGAAAAATCATGGAAGTTGTTGATATAATGTGTGATGAGAAATCCTTGAGGCGTAACTCAGTTGGTTGGATCTTTTGGGACCGAGACGACACATGGTCAAGGTCAGAGGTTGAATTCTTCGGGTCCTTTGATGGTTATGCACCGAAATAATGCCGATAGGGTGAGGCCCCATGGATTATATTATGTGGACGTAGGGAGCACTGATCTCTACAGTCGTGAACCACATTGAAAAAAAATGTGTGATGAACAATATGATAAATTTATCAAAAACATTGGAACAATATGTTGAAGACGATGATAGAGTGCTTGAAGAAGAGACTTTGATTCTAAATAAAGAGATTAAGAGAGAGAATCCAATGCATGTTGCATATGAGGATGAGGAAGAAAATGAAGTAAATGCATACACGAGTGATCCACATAACGACCCTCATGGTAATGCAGATGATTATGACGATGATTTGTCATCTTAATTTTCTTGTCACCTTATCTCATTACAACGTTCATTGTTAGCTTGCCTCTTGATTCTTCAACCTGATAAATATGTGTATTGTCACTTATGGAGTGTTGAATCAACTTTGGTGGTCACTAAACTAGTTATTACTTCCTTTGAAGTTGAACTATCCACCTTGATAAACAATGATGGTTTTAAATGTTTAAAACCTAACATCTTGAGGGTCCAAACAAGGCCTTCAAAGTTCATTATGACAACAATACTATTTGAATGCTTATCATTTCTCAACATGGTTGTTTAGTGTTTGCTATTTTCAATCTTTATTTGCAATATATGTACTTACCCTCCAAGCAATATAGAAACTATGCATACTACATATATATTACAAGTCAATGACTAATTGACTACATATTGCATAAAGATTTCATGGAAAATTACTAGCTGCATTTAATAGCAAGCACAACAATGTTGCATTCATAGGAGTCTAAATATATATGTATAAAGAAACCATTAATTAATATAATTTCATTAAATTGTTTGATGTCAATTTATCAAATCTTTGAAGTTTCCAATCTCCAATTATGTCTTATGGTTTATTTGTGTGTGAGAGCACGCACGCATGTGAAACCAAAAAAAAAAAGACAATTATGACATTGTTTATGTGAAAAAAATGTTGAGTGTTTATTGTTTCTTGGTTTAACAAATAGGCAAGTAGTTAACTCTCTCAAATTTTTACTTCTAGGCATATTTCATGAAAGTAGTATATAATTTGTTTAAGGATGTAGGCCACACATGATTTCGATATCAATATGATATGTTTTATTTTTATGGAAAAGAACTAGATTGCACATAAAACAAATTGAGGAAAAACAATGGGAAAGTAAAATCATATTGCAAGCAACTCATAGAATCCAACTCTTTAGTGATTCAACACATGTAGTACATGAAGACAATACTTGTGATCATATCAGCTTGATATGTTACATTTAATCTATAATATATTCTTGATAAACATGAGGAAATAGAAAGTAAAGTTTGCAATTTCTTTATTCAAAATTAAAACAAATGTTTGAAGGCACACATATATATGTGCTTATTGATCAACTATCTAGTGACAAACTTGTTGTGGCCAAGGAGAAAGCAATTCAAATGAATGCAAGAGAACAAACATTGATTACATCTTTTCCAAGCAATTTGTTTCGAAATATACTTATTACATCTACAAAATTTAATGCAATACAAGGTTGGCCACACAGTTGGATACAAGACATAGGTCTCATTTCTATGTTTGAAAATCAAATTTTGCAAACCGAGATCCAAAAGTGTTGATATTGTCATACAAAAGGTGGAAAATTATTTTGAGGTTGTTGGTGGGAATATTTCTAGAAAATATTACAGGAACAAAATGAATTTTGATGAAAAATTTCAGACATACATGCAGAAAAATAATTGTTGATGGAAACAAGAGGATTGACTCCACTCTAACTCCCCAAAGAGTGGGAAGATTTGAAGGAAATTATGCGTTTTGAATATTTTTGCTCAAAGAGTACAAGAGACAAGAAAGCAAGAAATAATGTCAAGAATCCATAAGTTTTTCATCGAGGAGCGTTGCAAGGAAAAAATGACAAATTTATAGTAAGTTTATGGATTTTTTTATGAATGTACATTTTGTTATTTATTTCGATTTCTTTTTTGAAATGATTGTGTGTTGAAGCTTGGAATTGACAATTAGGTGGAAAACAATTATAGCAATCTAGGAACATAATATATTTTTCGATATATCATAGACTTAGATTATTGTAAAGAGAAAAATATGTCAAAATATATAGAAAAATGTCCCTTGACATATGTTGTATTTGAAAAAACCCTAGTAGGAAACACTTCAAATGCTGAAAACTGAAAATATGACTATTAGCATGTAATAAAATGCATATATAGCTTGACAAAGACAATTTCACACATGAAAACCTCCCTTAAACCTATTGTTGTTGCATGGAAGAATTGTGAATTTCTCGAATCATATGTGCTAGTCTGAGTTTAATTCCCCTACAACTGCTTCTTTGCTTGAAATTTTATTTTTTTTCAAGTATTTTTTCTATTTTTTTTCACTCGTAAACCCTCTATTTCCTTGAATGGCAATGCCTATCAGTCTTAGGAAGGAACTTTAGATTTGGGTGGAGAAAAATGAAGAAAGACTCGTGAAAGGGGCATGAAATTTCAACCCCTAATGTTATAAAAGTACTTGAACCAAAACATGAAAATGCATAGTCCTTATATAAATATCTTTATTTTAGAATACTTTAGGGAATGCAAGTTTTAAGATTATGCAATGTATTTAGTAGGGTAAATGTTTAGAGAACACCTATTTTTATTTTAAAGGCCTATTTTTATATTACTTGCTCTAGTAATCTATGTATTTATGTTATATTCTATTTCTCAACAACATAGTATTTCAAGAACATTCCAAGACAAATTTGAATAAATATCTCCCCAATCAAAATATTCTCTATAAATCACACACACACACACATAAGCCCGGTGGATTAGCTTGAGTGGTTGAGAGTTGTATTTGTAAGCAGAAGGACTCGGGGTCAAATGCCCGGGTGGCTATGCAAGGGCCTCACTCAATGTCCCCATCGGGTTAGGCCCCATAATCATGGTCAGTGGCTTACATTGGGTACCATCCTCAAACTGAGGGGAAGTACCTGAGGGTTTCCCAAGATATGTTCTATATATATATATACACTACACAATGTCTAAAAAATCCCTAATATTGCTACTTGTATAGGCAAATTTGTTTCCATTCAACTCAAAATTATATTAGCTTTCTTGTATTATAAATGTTGTCAATTCTCATCTTTTCAAGTCCAAATGATCGAAAGAATTGTCCATTAACAATTCCAAGGATTGTCAATTAGACTTATTAAGTATATCTCCAATGTCATGTTGTTATTCAAATCTTCACCATTTCCATTGTTGATAAGGGTCTATTTCAGATATCCTAGCACACATATTCTTGCATGCTTCTATAGCTTTTCACAAGTTCATGTAAATGAAAGGGATTATTGAGCACAAATCATGTCTTATGCATTCATATATTTGAAAATGAACAGGATCATGAACACAAATAATTTTGTTAGCATTCAAATATTTGAGAATTGGATGCACAACTAACCAAAATCCTTTAACTTTCACTCATTATTGAGGGAAAGCCAAATCTATAAATTTATGTGATCTATGTAAAATAAATATTGTTTGGTCTTGATATGTTTGTAGAAGTTTCAATGTACCTATCATAAATCATAGACTTGGAATGTTGTGATGTTCCCATTTCTAAAACTACATAGAAGTTATCAATTCCCCTAATGAAATTTGTGATGAAATGTCTTGAACAAAGTCACCTTGTCTACAAAGACCATGGATTTTTTAGAATATTATATAGAGTTTAGGACTATTTTCTACAAGCTCCTCAAAAAGATAACTATGATATAAATTACCTTTCGTTTCCCTAGCCTAAATTGCATCTGAAATTTGTGTTGTCAAATCAAAGAGAGACATTTTTTATTTACTTTTTCTCTTAATATTTACAAGCCATTACCTATATTTCCATTAACATTACATATATAAATAGCAATAAAAAACAACTTTAATGTGAGAGGAACTTGATAGTATCATGATTCAACTTAATCTGTAACAAAGCTTAATACCATATACAAACCCAACTTTTGGATAGCTATTATGTATTTCATCTGCATCTAGAAGCATTCCAAAGTTTCCTATAGCATGAATAGCATTAAATATTTTAGGGGTAGGATCATGCTCACATGTCCAACACCAATATGCAATTCCATATCTTTTTTACCCAAATTACCCCATGGATTCTTTTAGTACAAACAATATGCTTCTTAATTTCATCAAGAATTTCCTAAGGTTGTCACTCAAACATTGATTATTCTACCCATTTAATGATTTCAAGAAATGGATTTTTCATTTATATGAAAATATTATTCCATTTACTTTTTCAACACTAGGTAAAAGGGAAGATGCAATTGATTGAAGCTTTGACATGTTATGTTTAATACTAGCCACCAATATTGGATGCAACTAGTCTAAATTCTCAATAAATGTTCCATGCTTCATAAACCTATGCCAAAATACATATAAATAAGAGTGAGAATAGATCATGTCAAAGAAATGGACAATATTGGTCCACAACATCATCAAGCAATGTTGTATCCTTCAACTTAATATTCATTCAAAGTTCAACCATTAAAAAACTAATATGTTTGATAGAGACTAGTAGAATATAGATAAATTTCCAAGTGTTCTCAATTAAGTCAATAGAATTGATACATTTGCAATGTGCATTAAGGTTGATTGAATTTGATTATCTGTATCAAGACACAATTGATAGAATGATGTCCTTCAGGTTGTGGTCAAGTTGTAATTTGGAGAGATTTCCATGAATTGATTGGGAGTTTCCAAAGTATGAATCCATGTTAATACAATTAAAAAAATTATGTTAATGATAATCCCCAAGCTAATGCATTCTTTGTTGATGAGGCAAGGAATGCAAGTTTTATCTCACTTTAACGAAAAAATTGTCAAAGCATGTCACTTAGTCACAATATTGTAGCAAGAGGTCATCATGTGGTAAATATGATATTCTAAGGAACTATTTCCCCTATCCATTCAAAAGTATTTTTTCATCCAAACTAATTAATAGAATGATATAAACAACATAAAAAGGGGATTTTTTCCTCCAATCCAAGATGAATGATAGAAATGACTTAAAAAAAGATGACTCCATTAGTATAGTTCTCACATATGAAACTACTTATGAGTAATGGTTAGGACTTAATAGTGAACATAATGGGATATTTTATCATTTTTAATATTGAGTCACTTTGGTATTGACAATGATGTTGGACTGCACAAGTCTTGTCAATGATAACACATGCATAACTTGAAAGATTGTCAATTTCCATTGCACTTAATAGAGAATGTATTATGATACTTTTTCCATTTTATATTATGTCACTTTGGTTTTGGAAACAATATGGAACTTACCAATGCTTGTCAATTTTATAAACAAGGTATAAATTACAAGATTGATCCTTCATTCATTTTATTAGAAAAAGGTTTGTATGGTTGAAATCCTTTTTTTAAACTAACTTCCCCTTATCACGATGAGAATAACAAATCCAAATTTAGTATAAGGGAGATCCATGACTACACTTCAATTTAGATGAATTTGATGAAGCAACTGAATCCAAAGACCACAAACTTGATGATGCAAGGATTTTCCCAATCACTCAAAATTCTACAGGAAAAAAGGTATATTCCATACTTGAAGTAAATTGCATTGTCATCTAATAATTAATTAGTCATGCACAAGAGCATTAATTCTCCTAATATACTGTCAATAATATCCAACCCCAATGGAGCATGTAGACATTTTGGTTTACAATCGTCTTAAATAATTTAATAGATTCTATTTATGGTTGAATTTAATTTTGAAGGTCTTTGGTGAACAATGATCTAAGGGAATCATTATAACATAAATGACATCACAAGGCATCAACAACTAAAATTATCTCAAGGTCAAGTTGTTGAACAAGACATTAGAAATAAGTTTTGAAATGTCAAGGGGCAAGGAACAAGTAAGAAACCAGTAACATAATCATGTTAAGTGTTGTCACATATTACAATTGGTTATCGAACCCAATGATCATTGAGAAATAATCATAGTCGTAAGGAATGGTTCTGGTAACCTTGAAGGGCATGTTGATGATTACATATGACATAAAACATAGTGAAACTACTAATTATGTTTTTGATGGCTACAAGGACTCCACAAATTAATATTTTTTTCAAGCCCCATCAGATTTCCTAATTTAATTCTTCTTAAATGTTCAAACTTGGATCTAACTCAAAAATATGGTTACTATTGATGGAACATTTGTGATTTAGAGCCAAGTTTCAACATTTAAGTAGAATTAACTTAAAATATCTAATGGGGATTGAAAAACATATAAATTTATGGAGGCCTTGTAGCCACCATAAACATAGTTGGTAGTTTCAATACGTTTTTTTTCATATATAATCATCAACAAGCCCTTTAGGGTTACCATAACCATTTCATACGATTATGATGATTCCTCAATGATCATTGGGTTTGATAATCAGTAGTAATACTTTGCAACACTTAACATGATTATGTCAACGGTTTCTTTCATATTCATTGACCCTTAATATTTGTACACTATTTCTAAGTGTCTTATTCAACAACTTGACCCCGAGATCATTTTAGTTGGTGATGCCTTGTGAGGCCTTGTGATGTCATTTATGTTATAATGATTCTCTTATATCATTGTCTGAGATTATAATGCATCTTGTTGTAATCAATCAGATTGCAAGGTTACCAATGATACACATATAGATTCATATAACAATAACATAACAAGAGACAATAATGTAGACATAATAACAACTTATATTACTAAAGAACACATGTGGGTTCATACAATAAACTGAACCAAGTATCTATCCATCTCTACAGCCTATATATATGATTTACAAAACAGTTACAAGAACTACCTGTTGGTTCAACCAACCAACATGATCTATGAGGTTGACATAATCTATAATTAGTCGACTAGAGAATCTAGTAGGCTTAGCCGACTAGCTCCTCCAACATCTCCCCCAACACAAAATATTTCTTCGTCCCGAAGAAATATAGAGATGAAAATATTTTGTCTTGAGTAGCAATGTTGTTGTATTGTTCTTTACATACTACGTTGTCTGATAGATGGTTGCTGCTAAATGCATAATTCCACAATAGCTTCCGCAATGATTGATAACTGATATTGAAATTCCTCCCAAGTGTGAAGTGATTTCTGTATATCTATGGTCAAGGTGGTGAGGCTCGAGAATTTCCCTATCTTTTGATGCATATCTATGTTGAGCATGTTGATCACGTCAGTCCCCAAAAATTGCATCTTCTCTTCGGAAGCGGAAAGTGGTCGTTGCGTTTGTGGTCAGATTTTGTCGAGACTAATGAGACTAGGTCTAGCCTGGTTGATCTATTGATGCTCTTGTTTTTCTAGATTTTATAATTTATTCATTTCCAACATGAGTTGATCATGAATTGTCTTTTCCATTGCTTCAGTTTTTTATCAACGAATTTGAAGTGAAATGATGAGTTCACGAGTCTTCAGCATTTGTTCAAACACTTGGCCATAATGAGTGTACTAGTTCTACAATACCTCCGTCATTACACTAGATTATGTAATGTATTGATCCAAAAGTCTGTAAGCTGCAGTGAACGTTGCCAACTAGTTTCTCAGTAAAATAGTAGTCTCTTCAGCTTGCTCTTGTCGTGTTTCCTTTAGCTGCTACTAAAGATTTGACACAACACTCTCAAAAATATGTTATTCTTTGTCAAGGGGTTTTCCAGTGTCAACCCCTTCTGGAATTGTAATGAATTGTTTTGTTAAATTTTTGCACTTGGTAAAAAACTATGTCTGCTATGTATATTTTCTTCAGTGGTTCTTTAGTTTTCTCTCTCTTTTGTCTAGACTCTCTATTGATAGCATCTGCCAGCAGGTCTAGTTCTTCTTCTTTGGCCTTCTATGTATTGATTTGCATTGTAGAACCAAGTTGAACTCACTACAATATTTGAACCCGAAATTCGACGTCATCCGACATTTCGCACGGATGTGTCGGACGGTAATCAATCTACAGAATGCCGACAACAAAATATTTCTAGCGCCGTCAATTATCCGACACTTGGGAGTCGGAATTCCGACTCTTGTAGTGGCGGTTATCCGGCACTTCCGTGCCGGATAGGCGTCGAATTTCCGACTAGTGTAGTGGCGGTTATTCGACACTTCCCTGTCAGATCTTCGACGTCTATGAACCAAACACAAGTCGGATATCCGACCCATAAGATTCGGATATCCGACGGTCCGTATAGATTTTTTTTATAAGGTTTACATGATTTTAAATTTTATGGTCCCATACTTTCAACGGTGACTATGTTCAAGGCGTCGAATATCCGACGCATGGCCATTATAAATATAAATTGTTTTAAGCATTTCGACATGTTTGTTGTGGAAGTAACGGATGATTGCGAAAATTATTTGTTCCTCGACGGACGTTTTCAAGAATAGTTTTATTCTTCAACGGGCGGTTTTGGGAATTTTTTTTTTCATCGATAGATAGTTTGCCGGGAATTTTTTATTCTTCGACTTCTCTCCGTTTGAAAAAACCTTGATGCGTGGTTGATGTGTGGAACTTGATTTTTTTAAACAACCGGTTATATTCATTAACGAATTTTATGACAAAATGTCAAATAGATTAAATATTCCAGATCCAAACGAAGACAACCGACAATTGCTTGCTAGACTATGGGATACAGCAAAACGAAGGGGTGATGGCAAATGTTATTGTCCGTGTACTCAATGCAGGGGATTTAAGAGGAGAATAATATTGATCTCAATAGCCACAAAACATTGCAGGGAACATGGACACGCTGAGGGGGGGAACGAATATCGTCCATTTGTAGGTTTAGCATTATAAACATTATTATATTCGGTTTTTTTTGTAATTGTATGTATTATTTTTTTCATATATTAATGTATATCTATTGATATTTCCATGTATTTATATTTAAGGAAAGACACCCTATAGCATGTCGTCCAGAGGAAGTGCTTTGAGAACAAGTTCAGGATCAGGATCATGGAGCGTGTATGTTTAATGGAGAACAAGTGAATGATCATATTGAACAAGATGATCATGCCGATAATGTAATTGAATATGATGGTACAAATACATTTATCCATGATTCATTTAACGTTAGAATGGATGACAATGATGTTGATAATGAAAATGAGGATAACTTTGATGATGTTCGCGATATACCTCTTCTCGATAAGGCATATGAACCCCTTTATGAAGGCTCCAAAACAAATCTTCTCTCTACTATATTGTTGATAATGAGCTTGAAGGTTATGAATGGTCTTTCAAACATTGCAATCACACGTATGCTAAGGTATCTAAAATAATCCATCACATATATAGGATCATGATAAAGTTTATTTGCATTCCTCTAATAATTGTAATGTTAACTCATTATTTATCATCGTACGGATGAAGCGTGTTTCATTAATATTATTTATTTATTACATTAACATTTTTTTTTCTTTTTTTTGTAGCTTGATAGCTGATTTTTTGTTACCACCATCAAATATTTTACCTCGCACATATCGAGATTTATTTTACATCATGAAAGAGATTAGAATGCATTATGAAGCAATTCATGCATGCCCCAATGACCATGTTATATATTATAATCAGCATGAATTTTCAACATAATGTCTGAAATGTCATGTAAGTAGATATCATACACATAAAGTAACAAAAAAGGTGCCTCAGAAGGTTCTTCGTTATATTCCCATCATTCCACATTTGCAATGACTGTTTAGGTGCAAAAACATACCACAATTTATGGATTACCATGCCAGGAACAGAAGTCAAGATGATGTTATCCAAATGCCTGCAGATGGTACTGCTTTTAGAGATATTGAGGAAAAGTGGCCTCACTTTAAAGAAGAACCACATAATCTTAGGATTTCTTTGGCAGCAGATGGTGTTAATCCATTTGGACAGATGAAATCCATTTACACGGTGTGGCCTATTTTTGTTATCAACAATAACATTCCTCCATGGTTGTCAATAAAGAGGGAGCACATAATGTTGTCGATGATTATTCCAGGTTTTATTGATGAAAACTCTTTTGTTTATAATGTAGTTGTGGCATCTCATTTGTCATAATATGTATCTTAATTTCATATATATATCTATTATTTTACTCTTCTGCATGGTTTATATATCTTAATGGTTCTCATAATGATATATTTTATATGTTCTTCAAATTATGAATCAGGTAAGTTCCAAGTCAAAGATATGAATGTATACATCGAACCTCTTATAGATGAGCTACTAAAGTTATTGAATGGCATAACTATGGATGACGTATCTAGACCAACACGACAAAGGCAATTTCAATTCCATGCAATGGTTGTATGGACAATACACGATGCCCCTGGGTTAACTTCATTTTGTGGTTTGTAATTTTAAGTTCCACTTTAATTGCATTTAATGATATAGAGTAGTTAGAATATTTTATAAATGAACATATTTGACATAGATATTCCATATGTAAATATTGTAGGTCTTCAAACAAAGGGTAAATTTGCATGTCTAGTTTGTGGTCCTAAGATAAAATCTCGACGTTCAAAAAGCTTAAGAAAGGAGGTGTTTGATGAGTATAGGCATTTCCTCTCTAAGAATCACATGTATAGAACAACTAAAAGAAATCTTTTCAATGGGAAGCAGGAGACTGCATTAAAACCACGGAGAATGACACCTCACCTTTGGAAGATGCAATACAATAGAAATCGTCATCATGGTATGTATGGATCATCGTATATGAATTTTTATGTATTTTAATTTTTATTGTGAGTTGTTTGTTGTAGTGGCCATATTTGATTTATGATGTAATTTATTAATTATAAACTAATACTCATGATGTCCATCGTGATCATGAAAGCATTAATGGTCTTCCACGAGGAATGAAAAGTTATCCTATTCAATTCAGCAGGTTGCCCTACTATGAGCACCTACAAATTGCTCATTTGTTTGATACAATGCATATTGGAAAGAATGTTACTAAAACCTTATGGCGACTACTAGAGCTAAGGAGGGAGAAAGATAAAGTTGTGAAAGTGTGCAAAGACATTCAAGAAAGAAACCATGAAATGAAAGATGTCATCCAATTTCATACCAACAGAGAACAAGTTAATATAAACTCAATTCCATAGATGTTTACGGAGCAACAAAGCAATGTTGTCAAAGAAGTAATGCGAAAAATTAAATTTCCCACCTGTTTTTGTGCAAACTTGAAGAATATCATAACTAAAAAAGGTGATTTTGCGGGGGTCAAAACACATGATTGGCATGTCTTCATCAAGGTAATTATTATTGTTATGTCCATAGAAGTTTTTCTTGTTTGTATACTCTTTTTTTAATAAATGGTGTGGTTTGTATATTGATACAGTATGTTCTACCTCTCTCTCTCCCAGACAACTTCGACAACAATGTCAAACAAGTTATATATAATCTTGGTAAATACATGAGGTAACTAGCGATTACTTGCATGTGCTTAGTGTTTCTTTACTTGCATATATTATAATTTAATGTTTGTTTTTGTTAAATATCGTTATTGGTTTGCATCACTTGTAGATGGTTGACATTTAAGGAAATCCATAAAGAAGATATAAAGTATTGGAGGAGAGAAATTCATCGTCTCATGTGTGAAATGCAGAAGCATCTACCATTAGCATTTTTCAATGCACAGGAACACTACCTCATACACCAAGTTGAGGAGATTGAGTTGTGTGGACCTGTGCACTCAAGGTCCATGTGGATGGTTGAGAGGCACTTGAAATTTATGAAGGATTTAATGAGACAACTAGCACATCCGGAGGGTTATATGATGGAAGGATATACGATATACCAAAACATGTTGTATGTTAGTGAATATCTTCCTATTTTAGCATCAAAGCTCAATTTACGTCGCATTTGTGATCTGGACTCCACTAACAAATTTGAAGGGCATCAACTGAAGGGGAACGATATATTGAGGAAGCTGCAAGGTAATTATTAGCTATTGGATTTTTATTATATCCTTCATATTCTAATTGTATTTTCTAGTCATAATTGCTTCAATTAAGAGCATATACGTCTTTGTTCGGGAGATTTACATCTTTCTTTGATTTTAATGGTAATTGTCATTAAACAGTTGGTCAAGAATGGGATGCAATTCATTTATACATCGCAAACAATCTTGACTGGATGAAGGTATGGATTGAACGATGCACACAATCGGGTCATGGAATATCATGGGAAGGTGTGGCTTCATTGGTAAAAGAAGCACAACGCAATGGAGATAACAATCTAACAGAAAGGGAAATCGATTTGGCATATGGTGTAAAATATAAAATGGCAAGTATATAATTAATCAAATATCCCTCTAAATCTTTTATTTTGAAAATTACTTATTGACGTACATGTTCTTTTTTTTTCCATGTATTGTTGCATAAGGACTGATTGGTTGTGTAATTTTTTTTGTGTATTGCTTATTGCAGGTAAAACACCATAAGGCTATGGTCTACAATGGAGATAGATATCGGATCAAAAAACTGGATGAAACAAAGAAAACATCAGATTATGGGGTTTCGATTGTCTTTGAGGTTACCAATGTTTCATCTAGAACTGACAGACATCCAGAAGTCTCAGAAAATCGATAGTATGGGTATTTGGAAGATATTATATAGTGTGACTTTAAATCCTTTAAGGTAGTTCTATTCGTTGTCAAATGGTATAGGTTACGATTGAATCAACGTGATCCCGATAGAACTATTATTGAACATGATAATGGATTTACCATGGTAAACACAAGGTTGTTTGAGCTAGGAACAGAGCCCTATGTTCTTCCAATCCAATGTGAACAAGTATTTTACTTGGAGGTTCTAGGTAAAGCAGGCTGGTCGTTTGTTGTGAGACACGATCCAAGGGGAAGGCCGGTAAAGTATAACCTAGACGATGGTAATGAAGAGGGTTCTCTAGAAGAATAATATGATGACGAAGAGCATGATCAACTTGATTTAGCTGACGATGATGATCCAACAGAAGATGTCCAAGGAATAGTTGAATCAGATGATGTAGCAGACAATGCCGTTGAAGATTATTCCGACGATGACACGATGAGCGTAACTAATGATGATATGGAAAATCCTTACAATGTTGACATAGATGATGATACAGATGGTGCATCATCTTCATCATCATTGTCATCATCATCATTGTCTTCATCTTCATCATCATCGTCTTCATCAGCACCATAATCATCGTCGTCATCATCATCATTGTCATCGTCGACATCATCATTGTCATCATCATCATCATTGTCATCGTCTTCATCATCATCATAATCATCGTCATTGTCATCGTCGACATCATCATTGTCATCGTCGGCCTCAACATCATAATCATCACCATCATCATCATCAACTTCATCACCATCATCGTCATCATCATCACCATCATCATCACCATCATCATCATCAACTTCATCACCATCATCGTCATCATCATCATCATCATCACCACCATCATCATCTTCATCAAAATATACTCGTATTTATCAAAATATAAATATTACTCATATTTATCAAAAATATTACTATATAATAACATCATTGTCCTCGTCATCATCAACATCATCATCATCAACAACAACATCATCAACATCATCATCATCATCAACAACATTGTCATCATTGTCATCATCGACATGAACATCATAATCATAATCATCATAATAAAAATAAAAAACATATAATATATAATAAAAATAAAAAACATCATAATAAAAATAAACATATAATAAAAATAAAAATAAAAAATATATAATATATAATAAAAATAATAAAAATAAAAAACATATAATATATAATAATATATAATAACAAATCACAAGTGTATTTGGACATTGTTGCGACTCGTTTTGGACAGTTCAGTTCAATTTGGAGGTTCTTGTGAATTTGGGAGTAGGTTCGCTGGAGCACAGGGTTCAGCATTGGAGCTCACGGTTGATAATTGGAGGTCAGGGTTGAGAATTGGAGCTCACCGTTGATAATTGTAGCTCACGCTTGATAATTGGAGCCGACGGTACAAATTTGGAGCACATTGTTCACGTTTTGGAGTTCCAGTTTTGGATTTGGAGCTCATGGCTCAACGGGTAAGCATCATGACCTCCTTTTTTTGGGCATGTTGTGACAATGGTTTTTGGGCATCATGTGACAAGGGTTTTTGGGTGAGAAGGGTTTTTTGTGCATGCTATGATGTTTGATCCTTTGTGGGACAAGCTTGAATGCAGACAGACCCTTCCTCATTTAGTGGGTTATGAACTCGTTGTTCATAACAGACCTTCTTACCTTACAAATGAGAAACTTGTTGTTCGGGTCATGAACTTAGAATAGGGATTCGCACCTCACCCCCTCTCGTATCTATGACTCACTATTATAGTGATCATTCATTTTGTAGCGCATCTATAGCGCGTAGGATAAAAGACAACTAAAACTCCCCGTTTTCCCGGGCGTATTTTTGATAAAACACTGTCAGATTTCTGCTAGAGAAAGGTTATTTTCACAATTTTACAATTTCGGCAATAGTATGTGATTGTCTCTGAGTAAATCCATGATTTTAAAACGACCCAAATCGCTGGAATTGTGATTTAACCACTTTAAATTTCGATTTAGACCAAAATTGATTTGCCATATTTCGACGGGTTGGGGGCGTTTTGGTTAGCATTTATACTGCTCCCATCTATAGATGTAATTACGCAATTTCTCTAGTTTTGCACTGACAGGCTTGATCAAAGAAGTACTTCAAAGAGACTGATTATCCAGACCTATCAAACGGTTAAAATAGAACTAGGAAATTGAGGCCCCTGACTACAACTAGTAAAACCCCTCTTAAGGTAAGGAAGGTCAGACTATCTTATGGGAATAATAAAGGAATAAAGACTTCCACAATGAGGAGGTCTTACTTCACAAGGAGGTATTAATTCACTAGACCAGTTCATCCTCATATTCAACCGGTAAGGTCAAATACTACAGGGAATAGAAGCCCTTAATCTTTTAGAAGGAAAGAGAAATAAGGGCTATGGGTTGACTTTCATGTTTCTAGCTCAGGCAATTCATAAGGCAGGAAAGGAAAGTAATAAATAAAGTAATAAGGGGGTGCCAATCACCCGCCCCACCACAGGGTACCCATTCTAGTTGTGCCAATAAAGAGCAGGTCTTAAGGCAGAGAGCGGTACCATATCTAGGGAATGAACTTGGATCAATCAAAAATATACCATAGGGAACAGATCCTCTCAAAGCCAGGACCTTGAAAAACACACTAGTTCAGGGCCCAAAGTCCTGTTAATATCATCGTCAAACAAAAACTGTCCACATGAACTATATCTCACAAAAGATATGATTTAGGAATAAGTCCTTAGTTTTCAAGTGTGAACTTATTATTTTCCAACTATGAATTAATTATTTGAGATCATATTAGGCTCCTTAAAGATATAGAGCCATTGGACTGGCTTATAATGAGTAATGGGTTTTAAATTTAAGTTATGAAAAACAATAATGAATCCAATAGCAATTTATTATAAAAGTAAAAGTATAGTATTTGGTTAGGATATTTTTATTACTGTATTCATAGTAATAAATTGTTTGTATTAAATCTATCAAAAGAAAGATGTGGATGGTGTCTTTAATAGTTGGGAAGATTATTTACATTTAATTGTAATTTGTTTATAAGACTTATCATTATTCCATCGAGATGTTTTCTTTCAAGGTTTTGTATGTTAGGAATAGTTACAAAATAACATACATTACTGCATTTCCTTTCAAAGTGCTGCAAAACTGCATTTCCAGAATTTTTGTAGCATTTTCCCCTGTTTTACAGTGCAGGCCCTACAAAAGTTTCACCTTCATAACTTTTGTAGAATTTCCGTTGGTTTTACACTATTGGCACTGCAACAGTTATGAAAACTGCATTTTTTGTGCAAAAACTTGTCTGGACGCTTTCAAACCTTTTCCAAGGCTCTAATACTAAAATTTAAGCATGTTATGGTCTAATTTCATCAAATTTATCTCTTGCCTCAGCAAGAAGTTTTACATTACCTGCAATGACCTCATCTTTCAACATTTGCAACTCTTTCTTCATATTTTTTTGGCTACACCTATGTGCCATCTTTCCTAGACTTCTGTACAAATCAAAAGGGATGTCTAAAAATGTTTTTCCAATGAAATGTAGCAACAATTTGAAGTGAAATTAATACTGTGTCAAATATTCCTTCACATGTAAAAGAATTCCTTATGGCAAATAAAAGTTTCTCATATTTCTCTGACAGCCAAGCTTTGGGTATCCCATGAGTTAAATTTGATCCCTTGTGTTCTTCTTTAGAAAATCATCATAATTTATCAACTGAAACTTAGCGAAAGTATGACCCTCTAATGATATCCATAATTTACTTAGACAAATACTAAAAAAATTAATGTTTTTTCCTCTGTTTTATGAATGAATGCTTTACTGAATTGTTTACTGATTTTTTTTTTTCTGCCATTGACTAAATTAATGTTTTAATGAATGGTTTTTTCAGCTGTTGAATGATTGAATGGTTTAATGAGTGTTATAAAGAATGATTTAATGAAAGCATTTTTCAAATAT